>JAMZAV010005335.1:0-54586 GCA_024449915.1 Sweltsa coloradensis | reverse complement strand
TTTATTCGAGAAAAATTAGAATCGTCATAACATGGTACGACCAATATTGTGAAATTGATAGTGCATACTCACCACCGTGACGTAGCTGGATGGTACAGATGCTTCGCTACCGATCGACTCGAGTGATGCGGCGCTCACTGCCCGCCATTCATACCAGGGCATGGGACGGGTCAGTTGAAAAGTGTTTGTTCTATGTACAGGATGTAAGGATTAGCTCCCTTCATTTTCGAGCCTTCATACACAGAAAGTGAACAGAGGGAAAATCTCAAGAAAAATTCAGAAAAATAAGCCTGGATAAAACAGAGTGGCAGGAAAGGTGATCTTAAGTGGTGTAGTTGTAATGAATGTACATCAATGGATACCGACACAGAGTGCTTATATTGTCACGAATCGGAAAAAATCACAAATTTGTGTGCTAATTTCGATTGTATTACTATCCATGATGGGTTCGAGTATATTATTAACATTAATTCTCTCAAAACTGATATAGGCAACAGTTTTTGTTACTCTCCACGTGTAAAAACCAACGATATGTAGAATTTTAAGTCGCATACGGGAGTACTGTGGACTACTATGACTAATAGTGATTCGACTTTAAGATTTCTTTATCATTGTAAGGATTAGATCAGTGTATACATTTGTAACACGATTTTAACCCACGGATTAATATGAAAACCACATAACTGTATCATAAACCTGATTTTAATTTTGTTGTGCAATATATCCACATTAAAACACTCACGCGTCACACATTAATTATTTATAAAACTAACAATTATTGTATTGTGTGTGTGTGTGTTATGTTTGCCGTCTCTTTGTATGACTCACTTATCACTAACTTAAAAAACAATCTAGAACCTAAAAGAAGACAAAATCCACACTTCAACTATGTTTGTTAACTGTAGTCACTGTAATTATTTATAAAACTAAGAATTATTCGGTATGTTTGCCGTCTCTTTGTATGACACACGTATCACTAAGTTTAAAAAAACTACTAGAACGAGAACCTAAAAGAAGACAAAATCCACACTTCAACTATGGGTATGTTTGTTAACTGTAGTCTCTGAGCCATCCGTACTCTTCACATATCTCGACAAACCTTGTAATTCACTATCACATTAGTTAAATTAGTACATAAAACACTTGTTGAGCTGTCACTGTGCTAGAACAAATCTGCGAACACTCCATCCACACAGAATATCAACCCCTTACTAAATTCAACACGTGTTCTAACCGAGTGTCTACCCTCGCCCGGCCGGCTTTGTCAGCTCAGCAGGTCCCCATCCACCTGCGTCACATGCCCCCAGGCGCGCGTCAAAACAAACCGTTGTATAGGGTATAGGCCTCATTCAAGGTTGCCAAAATGTCCGGCATTCTTATTTTTTGCACACCTTCTTGTATTAAAAAATACTTCATCCATTGTGATTTAATGCCTTAAATTGTTATTAAATAGCTAAAAAAAACTTAATTAAAAACCTTTATTTATATGTTTTCTGGATAATGTTTTCAACTTTTAATTTCAAAAAGCAATACATCACAATTACCTTAATGTCCATGTGAAATATGAACGTACTAGCCCCACCCGTTTGGTCAGAATCGGCCCAAATGTCACGAAAATATCGCACTAAAAATCGAAAAAAATCGTAAAAGTACGATATTCATGAGAAATATTTCTTCGATTGTACCCAAAAACGTGGCAAGTCTAAGTGCAGAGATTTCGAAGGTCCCCTCAAATTTTCATCAAGATCGCATATGCCGTTTGCCCGGTAGAGAGCGAACAGAGAGACAGACAGATAGACAGACAGAAAACAAAACAAAACATTGGAGCTAAATTTTTTGAGGGGTCAGTGAAATTGAAGTTTTCGCTTCGCTCGCTACGCTCATCCAATAATTTATTTATTATGAATTTATGAATTAAATAAATTCTAACTTAAGTCTACTCACTCAGTCGTAAAACTGGTATTCAATGGGGGATTCTTAATTAAAACAGGCCGAGTTAACCCTGTTGGCGGCGTTGTTTGGCATTCCTCAGATGTCAATAGACCTATGTGTTTTGGAGTTACGTTCGCACGACGAAACGAATGCCCAAAGACTGCATCTTACGCATTTTACACGTGAGAAAACCATTCTTTACATTCATCGGTTTACGAAATTCTATATTAACACAAGGAAAAATATTGTATTGATGATGATTTTGTTGCTTAAAGTTGCAAGATCGCTTTTCGAGAGACAATACCAGATGCGGTCGAAGTACAATTATTACAAAAGAAACTTGCCTTTTGCGGGTTTCGATCCCGGGTCCTCTAGTGCTATTTGCTTGTTTATCGGATGAAACCACCGAGGACGACAAATTAAGGCATTGGTTTTTTACTACAAGGCAAACTCCGAGATTTTTCATGCAAGATTTGTTTCCTGTCTGGATATTTTAATTTAGTCCAATTTAGCCAAACCTTGCCATGTTTCCATTAAAAATATAATTGTATTCCATAAGTTTGATGCTTACTATCATGTCTCTAAGAAACAAATTATGTAACTTAGTAATCGTAAGTAATGCAACATATATATAATATAATATAGTAGTTCACAGTAATAACAGCAGTTAGGCGATATCAGTGTCTGCTTCAAGCACTAAGTTGCTATCCCGGAGCGAGTCGTTCCAGCAGCTATATTATTAAAAAGCTAATAAAAATAGTCATCTTTTAGAAACTGGTGGTTACTGGTGGCTACCACATTATCACTGAACTGAAAAGGGTGGTGACCTCTTAATTAAAGTTATTAGAATTTGAAGTAATATCGCTAAGAATTAAATGCTTAGTTTCTATTAATTGATCATTAATCACATGCTTTGCATGTGTTGTTATCGTTCGTTGCTTGAGCTAGTGAATGGTCAATGACAGGGGCGTAGGAACGGGGGGGGATGGGGGGGAAACTCCCCCCACTTCTTGGCTTGACCCCCCTGTTGTATATTAGTCTTTAATGTTGGTAATCTTGTAACCTGAAATTGTAACCATGAACATATTATGTAGCGCCCCTGGCGGTGGTCAATCTAAATAAAGTCATACATTGAAACTCAACATGGTGTCAGAAGTGGGATTAATTTCGTTAGAAAATTAATTTGTAATCATCGGTGAATATGGACAAGTTAGATCCGCCAGCGCCGTTGAATTTCGACGGTAATGTATCTGTAAACTGGAAAAACTTCAGACAAGCTTTTGATATTTACTTAATTGCATCGAAATATCATAAGGAAGATGAGGATGTCAAGTGCGCTTTGTTCTTGCACGTGGCTGGCAAGGAAGCTGTTGATAAATTCAACACTTTTGAGTTCGCATCTGAAGCCGACAAGAAGAAATTGAAAGTAATACTTGAAAAATTTACTGAATATTGCACTCCTCGAAAAAATTTAACTGTAGAACGTCATAACTTCTTCATGAGAAATCAGGTCCCAGGTGAGTCAATTGATCAGTGGGTTACCGATTTGAAACTGAAAAGTGCTTCATGTGAGTTTGGAGAGCTCAGGGACAGTCTGATAAAAGACAAAATTGTGTGTGGTGTTCAGGATATGCGAGTAAAAACAAGGTTGTTAGAAGTTAACAACTTGACATTGGAAAAAGCAATCACTTTATGTCAAAGTGCTGAACGGTCGAAGCAAGAGATTCAAGCTTTGGGGACCGAGGTCGAGCATGCCACAGGCCTAGGCCTAGGCCTAGCTGTGGATGAAGTGAAGAAAACCACATGGAAGAAAACGCAGTCTGGAGAAGGAGATAGATCCAAATCAACGCCGAGCGATGGACGCCCTGGATTCATTTGCAAGAGGTGTGGACGGAATCATCCTCCCAAGACCTGCCCAGCATTTGGACGGAAGTGTTTCAAGTGTCAAGGGATGAACCACTTTGGCAAGTTTTGCAGATTAAGTAACAGTTCTACTGGTACAGGTATGTCTAAACCTAGACCCACGAAGAGAGTGAATGTGCATGAAGTAGCAGCTGACGAAAATGAAGGCCTAGACTCAGTGTTAGTGATTGGAAATCTGACAGTGGACACACTCACTTCTAAAGATGAGTGGTATGAAAATTTTAACATAAATGGTAAAAATGTGTCGTTAAAAGTGGACACTGGTGCACAAGCAAATGTTATGGCATTATCCACATTTGTAGGGTTAGGATTTGCACAGAATCAAGTTTGTAAAAGTAGGGTTAAGTTGACCACATATACAGGTGACCTAGTACCTATGATAGGGGAAAGTACTATTCCATGTAAGTACAAAGGCAAGGAAATTCATTTAAAGTTTATGATTGTAGACAAACAAGTTGTGCCAATTGTAGGCCTAAAGGCTTGTAAAGATCTTTTGCTGATCAAAGTAGATTCTGTAGGTCTAAACCTAAGTGAGAAGCCTAGTGTACAAATATTGTCAGAATACCAGGATGTATTCGAAGGGTTAGGGTGTCTAGAGGGTGAATTTCGCATACATTTAAAGGAAAATGCAACACCAGTGGTACATGCACCCAGGAAAGTAAAGTTAAACAAGGCTAAATGTAAAATTGGCCTAGAAAACGTGCCTTACGTAGGTCATGAAATGACTAGTGAAGGTTTAAAAATCGATGAAAATAAAGTCAAGGCTGTTAGGGAGATGCCCAGTCCTACATGTAAGAAGGATTTAGAGAGATTTATTGGTATGGTTAATTACCTAGCTAAGTTTGTGGATGGATATTCAAACACAATAGCACCTCTGCGTCAGTTGACTAGAAAAGATGTAGATTGGACTTGGGATGCAACATATGAAGCAATCTATCAGAAAGTTAAAGATATGGTTGTACAGGCTCCTGTACTTAGGTATTTTGATGCAAATCAACCACTTACCTTATCAGTAGACTCTTCTCAGAATGGGGTAGGGGCTGTACTTATGCAGAACAATGGACCGATAGCATTTGCATCAAAAGCATTGACAGATACACAACGCCGTTGGGCAAATATTGAGAAGGAGCTTAATGCTATTGTATTCGGTTGTGAAAGGTTTCACCAGTATGTCTACGGTAAGAGAGTGAATGTAGAGCTATTTCTATGTATTTTGAATGGTAATCGACAACTAATACAAACTTTTTTGTTTGAAATTCAAACAAATCCGATCCAACCTTTTGCCATGGATGGTCTGGCACCTCATGGGGTAACAAAGGTTGCTTTAAGGTTGCTTTTGAAACTGACCATAAGCCATTGGAAATATTGTTTAAAAAACCTTTATCTGAAGTTCCCATGCGTCTGCAACGCATGATGTTGCGAATTCAAAAGTATGATTTAATTGTTAGTTACAAACCAGGCAAAGAAATGCATGTAGCTGATGCATTGTCTCGAGCATTTCTTAATGATACAGATGTAGATGAAAGTTTAGAACAAGAGGTTCAGTATCAAGTGAATGCTATGTTCTTAAGTAATGTCTCAGTATCACCAGATAAATTGCATGAACTTAAAAGGGAAACAGAACACGATGATGTGTTATCTAAACTTAAACAATTGTATTTTAGAGGATGGCCTACTAAAATCGATGAAGTAGAAGAGTGTCTTAAGCCATACTGGAACTATAGGGAAATGATTGTTGAAGAACAGGGATTATTGTTTAAAAATGATCTCATCATAGTACCAAGTACTATGAGAAAAGAAATGCTTAAAGTCATACTGATCTCATAAGTAAAGAACGTGCTAGGATGCATTGTTCTGGCCGAATATGTCAAAGGATATTGAAAACCTTGTCAACAACTGTTCTATATGTCAAAAATATCGTAACAATAATGTAAAGCAACCTTTGTTACCCCATGAGGTGCCAGACCATCCATGGCAAAAGGTTGGATCGGATTTGTTTGAATTTCAAACAAAAAAGTTTGTATTAGTTGTCGATTACCATTCAAAATACATAGAAATAGCTCAACTCTCTGATACAAAAAGCTCTACAGTAATTGAAAACTTGAAAGCGATTTTTTCGCGCCATGGGATTCCTTGTACTCTTGTTACAGACAATGGCCCACAGTATTCTAGTTTAGAATTCAGGAAATTTGCTCAGGATTGGGGATTTCAACATGTAACCAGTTCCCCTCTGTATGCTCAATCAAACGGTTGTTCTGAACGTTCTGTACAAACAGTAAAGAGAATACTTAAAAAATCTTTTGTTGATGGAAGTGATCCACATTTAGGATTGCTTACATACAGAAACACTGGCAGTGGAGCCTTAGGCTCGCCAGCACAACGGCTAATGGGTCGTAGATTAAAAACAAGGTTACCCGTCAAGACAGATTTGTTAAAACCCAATTTAATCGATAATGTAAAGGAAAAGCTAGCAATGAAAAATGTACTTTCAAAAGTTTATTATGATCAGACGGCTAGACAGTTAAAACAATTAAAAACTGGAGATTTGATCCGAATGAGGAAGGGTAATGAATGGGTACCGGCCAAGGTGATTAGGGAGAGTGAATTGCCACGATCTTATGAGATAGTGAATCCTGAAGGTCAGGTCTATCGCAGAAATCGTAGCAGTTTACTTAATCAGTCGGAAGGTGTAGACAAGGCTGACTGGCAACCTAGACCTAATTGTGATTGGGTTGAACCAGTAGAAAAGCCATTAGAAAATTTGGAAACTCCTTCTGTAGCATCACCAACACCATCTGTTGCTCAATCTCAAACTAATCTAACCACACGTGAAGTCAGATCAAAACATGGACGTTTGATATCCAAGCCTCGTTGGATGACTGACTATGTGTAGATGTAAGATAAATCATTAATCCTATTGTCAATCATTTATTGTCAATTTTGTAACATGATAATAACATTGGTTATAGGCTACTTATAATCTGTTCTGAAAAAACATTATTAATCTAAACATTTCTCATAGGCTATATTTTTTGTAAGCAATTATGTGTTTGTGTAAAATCTGTTTAATTGAGTGTCTTATTTTGTAGATGAGATTACATACAAGACAGTGTGCAAACTTGAACATTTAGGAAGAAGGGAGATGTTGTATATTAGTCTTTAATGTTGGTAATCTTGTAACCTGAAATTGTAACCATGAACATATTATGTAGCGCCCATGGCGGTGGTCAATCTAAATAAAGTCATACATTGAAACTCAACACCCCCCAGTGGGGGGGTCAAGCCAGGTATGGGTTTCATTTGCTAACTAATAGCATGTTGGGTGATTTTTAGGATTTTTACTACAGTCGGGCTTGCAAACAAAAAGGAAGGTTTTTGTTAACATTTTTTAGAAAGATTCAGTAAGAGACGTGATTTGCGAGACTAGATTATAGCCATCTGATTTTAGACTAATATTCATTATATTTTGTGTGCAGTGTTTTCACTCCCAAGCAGACTGTCGACCGATTTCAGTCAGGTAATCAATCTTCAATGCAATATTGGCTTCACCAAATTTAACCCTTATTCATAATTAAAATTCGCCTGAAAACGTGTTTTAGGCCACTTATCAAACTAAGGCACCTTTTTAAAAAAATCTCACCTACGGCGAAAGAGCCTCCGGCGGCTGGGGCTTAGCCCCAGACCCCTGTTTGCCCACCGAACCTAGTAGTCAATTTTAGTGTGACCCCCCCACTAAAAAAAAAGTTCCTACCCCACTGGTCAATGATGATTCCAAGGCAAGAAGACAAACTAAAGAGTGTAGTAAACCAAACAACAAAGGAATTATCGTGACCAATTAAACACAATGACGCCACTAGCGCTTTATGCGCGGTAGGTCGGAGAACTAGCGCTCACAACGCACGGGTCGGAGAGCGGGACTCCAGGGAACTAACGCAATGCGGTGTAAATATATTCTCCACCGGTTCCCCGACATTGTAAGCAATTGTTATTGTTTTAAGGAATCCAATACTCTGATTGGTTAAAGTAATATTGTATTGACTTATTGTTGGTCAGTCGTAAGTATTATCGATGTCTCATTGGTCCGACGTAAGGATTTTGTAGCTCTTATAACAATTCTTATCACTAAAACCAACTGCCTTAACAATAACAATTTATTACTCGATATGGATAGTCGGGAAACACTCCCCGAGGTGGAATTGTTAATATTTAATACAATCCAGAAATTTAAAAAATCCATCCCGATCGGGGTTCGAACCCGAGTATCCCACTTTCCGGGTGAATATACATATTATAATATACTATTGTAGTGACAATGCAGAAGTTAAATAGTTACCGTCTCGGTGGTCTAGTTGGCTAAGGCGTCCAACCGGGAAGTGGGAGACTCGGGTTCGAACCCCGATCGGGATGGATTTTTTAATTCGGTTTGAATTAAATTTTAACAATTTATTATACGGAATGGTGGGCGCTGAGAATCAGTGTTTTTGTTTTGATATGATGGCGGAGAAACTTAGTGTTTGCCATTCCGGGTTACAAAGCCCCCCCACAGGGCCCCCTTTTACACTTCGGCGAGATGCAAGCTTAAGGGCGTTGACCAATCAAGGCCGAGTTTCAACAAGCCCGCGAGACTTTCGCTCGAAATTTAAATGGGTTTTTTAAGGAAAAATCCCTAAACCTAAATATGATTTTAAATAAGGGTTTAGAGGAGTCGGGAAAAAGTAAGTAGAATGAAGAGTGAATTAATAAAAGAGCACATATGGAAACCTAGAACTTGAAGATTATTATTGGATAAGCGTACGAGCGAAGCGAAGATTCCCATTTCACTACAGTGGAGAAAAAAATCCGGAATGTTTTTTTCCTTTTTTTTGTTTTTTTGGTGCATTGAGCTGCCATGTGTTATGCGGATTTCCTATTGTTCGGTAAAAAAATCATTACTAACTCGAAGATTTAAAAAAAATTAAATTAAATCAAATTTAAAATTTAAAAAAAAACTTTTTTTAATTTAATCGTAATTTTAAAAAAATCGTAAAATTGCGTTTTCATAAGAAATAATTATTCGTTTGCGCTAAAAATTTTAACGCAAATATTTTTATTATATAATAAGGTTCTGTAAAAAAATAATTAAAATACGGAAAAAGCATGTGGGTGTAACAAGAAAAAGAATTTTTTTTTAAAAAAAGAAAAAACCCGAAAAATTTCGATTTTCAAAAAGAAAAATTTTTTGTTTGCGCTCAAATTTCACACAATTCAAATTTTATAACACTAAGATTCTGGGGAAAAAAATCATTTAAAGTTAGTAAGTTATTTTAAGTTGTTTTAGGGACTCAACATAGAGTTATCAGTGCCCATTTCAAGGTTTGGAATCTTCCAATTTTTCTTTTTAAATTTTGTGGATTACCACAATGTTTTTTTCCCCTCCAAAGGGAGGAACGTAAGGGAAGACGCGGGGGAAATGGGGAAGGGGAGGAGTGGATACGATGGGAAAAATGGGTGGGAACGGAGGAGGTCGTTGCAGAGAAGCCGGAAATATGGAGAAGAAAAAAAGGAAAGAAAAAATAAAATGAAAAAAGGGCTGTGTGAATGAAGAAAGTGTAAAAAAAAGTTGCGCGAGACCTCTCTCGCAACACGCCCCTAAACCCGGCCAGAGTGCCCTTTTTTTTGGGGAATACACTACTCCCCATTTAAAGGGCCCAAACCACGGGAAAGGGTAGCGAATTGGATTTAAAGGGCCCCAAAAAAAAATCGGATAAAGCATGTGGGGTTTTATAGTCGAAAAATTTTTTTAAAAAACGAAAAAAATTGTAAAATTGGTTTTTCATAAGAAATAATTTTCCGATTGCGCTCAAAAGGGGCAGTTTAATTTCGGTTTCAAAGGGGCCCAAAAAAAGATTGTTTTAGCCGGAATCGTGTTAAAAAACAAAAAAAATACAAACAGAAAAATGAAAAAAAAAAAAAAAAAAGAAAAGAAAAACTTTCCCGGATTTTTTTCCCAGGTAGTGAAATGGAATCTTCGCTTTGCTCCTAGCTCATCAAAAAATAAAATTTTTTGAAAGGGTCGTTATTTTGGAGTAGAACCCAGTCTTTGAGCAGTTGAAAAGTGGTGGAGGGGGGTACGGGGTGCCAAAAGGTAAATTTTTAAAGGGGGTTTTTATTCAGCTTTTTTTTTTTAAAAGGCCCGAATTTTTGAATAAAATCTAGGGCACGGTCTTTGCCCGCAGCCAAAGCGACCGATGCTAGTTGGCGAAATAATCGACCCATTACCCCTCCCCGATTTGGGGGCTTTTTTCACTTGTACACCCGCCCAAAAATTTTACAATCTTGAAACTCGGTATGTCACCTGATATGTGGTCCAACAAACAAAAAAAAATCAGTTCGATTGAAAAACCCGGTCGTTTAAAAAGTCAGTAGAAATCGAGAAAACCTTTCCCGGCTGGCTGGGTGGAGGGTGGCTGTAGGGATTCTGCAGAGGGGAATAAGAGCCTACAGAAAAAAAAGGTAATCTAAGAACTATGAAATTTGGCCACACTTAGATGTACTCAGACTCACATACTTCCGCCGAGAGGATGCAATTTCCCCCCCCAAAACTGAATTTATTCAAATTAGTTATAAAATTATTTTTAAAAATGTTTTTAAAAACCAAATTTGGGCCTATTTCAATGTAAACCCTTTTTTCGACCCCCACCCCTAATTCCCCATGAAGGCACCGAATGAAATCAGCATGAAATTTGGCATGATGGTCATAAAAATATGAAACATAAAATCCCCGGGGAGGCAACGAATTTCACCCCAACGTTCCATAAAAAAAATTAGGCGTTTTTAAATACAATTTAAAATTTTTTAATTTGCTGTTTAAAAAATTACGAAAAGTTTTATAGTCCGGGTCAACAAATCTTCCCCCAAAAAAAACCCAAAACGCTTTAACCATAGGAAATTTAAAAAAACCCATTGTTTTTTTGCCAACTAAAAATTGTAAACAAAAATAAAATCTTTTTAAAGGCGCTGTGCCCAACCTTTTCACGTTTTTCACGCCTTATATAAAACAAACAAAAAAAAGATCTTTTTCCCCCCACAAATACAAAAATTTGTAAAAAAAAAAAAAAAGCACCCAAGCTCTCCTTAAAAAAGTCTTCGGTGAAAAATGCTGTAAAATTTAAAAAGAAACCAAGCATTTCTTTTTTTTCCCCCTAGTTTCCCCTTGAAAAAAAGAAGATCTATTTTCACATTTTGACGAGCCCCAAAATTAACCTTTTTTCGTGGAAAAAAAGTAAAAATTTTTACATAAAAAATCATTAAAAAAAAATATTGGCCATTGATTTTTAAGAGTTTGTTAGAAAAATTTAATCCCCAAGAAAATTTTTTTTATATTTTGATTTTAAATTTTTTTACTTTTTTCCCACGAAAATGGTTGGTTTGGCGCTCGTCAACAGGAGAAAGATTTTTTATTTTTTTCAATGGAAACTAGGGAGAAAAAAAGAAATTTTTGGGCTCAATATTTACGACAGCATTCACAGCCAAAGATTTTTGAAGGAGAGCTTGGTGCCGTTTTTTTTTTTTTATAAATTTTTTGAAATTTGTGGGGGTCTTTTTTAGACTTAAGATTCGTGGAAGAAAGAATAATAGAATGTTATCTACTTTTTTATTTTTTTGTAGCCCCGGGAAAATACTTTTTTTCATTAAAATAAAAATTAACATTCAAAATGCCCAAAAAATTCCCGTGATTTTGTAAGGTTTTTTTGTATTTTTTTAAGTTATTAAAAACCCTAAATAAAAACCCTTAATTCTACATTCGGGCTTACTTTTAAATTTTTCTTCAAAAAATGCAAAAATCATCATTCCCTTTAATGATCGAACCAGGTAGGGGAAACCCCCCCCCCCCCCTGCGGAGAAATGGAGCCCCATATTATTTTAGGGGGTTATTTTGGAGAAAAAATCCATTGTTGGCCAGTTGGCATGGTGGGTGCGGGGAAGGGGGCCCCCAAAAGGGTCAATTGTGCTTTTTTTTGTAACTGTTTTTTTTTTTTTGGGGCCCAAACGTTGAACAAATCTATTTTGACTTTTGATTCGTTTAAGGAATGAAAATAGAATTTGAAATATTTTTTTTTTCTTGATGTCCCGGAAAAAAAAAATTTTTTGAGTTTTCCAAATCAAAGTCAAAAGGGGCCCAAAATGCCCTTTTGGGTTTAAAAACTGATAAATTATGTTAAGGTAAAACATTTGTTGTAGAAAATCACTTTTTGGGGCCAGTTGGCAGTGGGGGGGCGGGTACAGGACCGTCCAAAAAGTAAATTTTGGGGGTGATTTTCAACTGTTTTTATTTTTTTTTCCCAAAATCGTTAGACAAAATCTATTATAAGTTTAATTCGTGAAAGTATTTGAAATTGAAGTTAACATTTTTTTTTTCTGTATGTCCCGGAAAAAAAACAATTTTGAGTTTTAAAAAATAAAAGAAAAATGCCCCAAATTTTGCCCTTTTTGGTTAAAACTGAAAATCATTTTGGGGGTAAATATTTTTTGTAAAATTTTTACTTTTTGGACTTTGGCCAGTGGTGGTGGGGCGTACAGGGGCGTAAAAAAAGAAATTTTGGGGAGTTTTTTATCTGTTTTTTTTTTTTAAGCCAAATCGTTTTACAAAATCTTCTTTGAGCTTTAGATTCGGTGAGGATTTGAAAATAGAATGTTAGCCATTTTTTTTTCTCGTATGCCCCGGATATAACAATTTGAGTTTTCCAAAATCAAAGTAAAATTGCCCCAAATTGAGTTTTGGTTTAAAACTGAAAAATTTATTTTGGGTTTGGTTATTATTTAGAGAAATCCACTTTTTGGGCCGTGGCCAGTGGTGGATGCGCGTACAGGGTGTAAAAAAAGTATTTGGGGGGATGTTTTAAAGGGTTTTTTATTTTTTTAATGCCAAAGCTTTTTACAAAATTTTTTTTGATTTAGATTCGTGTGAGGTTTTGAAATAGAATTTTAAAAGAATTTTTTTTTTCTGTAGCCCCGGAAAAACCATTTTGAGTTTTCCAAAATCAAACAAAAAGGGCCCCCAAATTGCCCATTTGGTTTTAAAACTGATAAATTAGTTTGGTGGTTTTATTTAGTAGAAATCCACTTTTTGGGGCCAGATGGCCAGGGGGTGGATGCGGCGACGGGGTCCCCAAAAAGGAAATTTTGGGGAAATTTTTTTTAAAACAGTTTTTTTTTATCGGCCGAATCGTTGAGCAAAATCTTTTTTTTATTTTTGATAATGTAAAGAATAAAAATACAATTTATCTACTTTTTTACTTCTTGCGTGTCCCGGAAATGAAAGTTTGTTTTTTCGAAAAGAAGAAAAAATGATACTAAATTGCCCTACTTTAGACATAAAAAATGTACTTTTGAAATAATAATGTAGATATACATTGAGTAAAAGTGGAGGGTTTTTGATGTCATGTAATCAGTAGTCTAGTTTCTTCGTCTTATCTTCCACTTAACAAGCTCTGCCTTTTTCAATCTCGATGCGGGGATCATTTTCACATCGGATGCATTGTCTTGGTTTTTCCAAAATTAACTTATCTTTGGGAACACGTTCCTTCGGTCCACCGTAGAGAATCCATCGGGGTTACCGACCAGCCAATTAGGTTGGGGTATTGGGGCACGCATCTGTTGCTTTACGCCACTTTGCTTGAAAATTTTTCCGCGGGGAATAACCGAAAGATATATGCATGGTGGTATAAGCTGGATTAGAGCCACTGTAGTTTGTCAGGGGTTTTAAACAGTGTTTTTTTGAAACCTTGGGGAAAAATTTGTTAGCGAGTTTTTACATCAGCAGTACTGGTCTCCCAATACATAAGGCAAAAAATCTTTTTTTTTAAATTGGTCGCACTGTTTCTTCAACAGAAACCCGAGGTCCCAAGAGATAAGATAGGTTCTCAATTTCGGGGGTTTCTCTGAAGTTTTAAATAAAAAAATTTCCTTTTTTTAACAAAAAAATTGTGGTGTCGAAACCCAGAACGCGTGAAATGGCGAAAGAACTTCACAAATTTTTTGCCCCTTTTAAAGAAATTACTTTTTTGAGTCAACAAATTTTCTTTTTTGTCCCAAAAGCCCTATCTAAAAGTACTTTTTGGGTTTTACTTGCTGCGCGTATTTCAAAAAGAGATGAAGACGTCAGTGTCAGGAAAACAAAAAATGATGCTAAAACTAGCTCGGGGTCGAGATGCGCATGACAACAGTGGGCTCTTTCGACTATGGGCCTTTCTTGAGTAGATTGCAGCTCTTCGTGGTCGATTAGTCACGGTGTTTGAAAAATAAAATTTTTTGAAATAAAAATATGCAAAATTCTATTTTCAAATCATCACTCAAACAAAATCCAAAAAATAGATTTTTTTAAAGACTTGGACTAAAAAAAAAATGTTAAAAATCACCTCTAAATTTACTTTTTTTGGGCGCCCCTGTACGCCGCATCCACCACGGCCAACTGGCCAACAATGGATTTTTTCAAAAAATATTCCCCTAACATAATTTTTCAGTTTTAAACCAAAACGGGAATTTGGGGGGATTTTGACTTTGATTTTGGAAAAAAACTAAAAAATTTTTTTTCCGGGACATACAAGAAAATAAAAATTGTATAAAAATTTTTATTTTTCGTTCTTTACACGAAACAAAAGTCAAAAAAAAGATTTGTTCAACGTTGGCCCTAAAAAAAAATAAAAACAGTTCAAAAAACAGCACAATTTACCCTTTGGGGACCCCTGTACCCGCACCCACCCCGGTTTAAAGGCCAACAAGTGGATTTTTACTCCCAAAAAAACGGGTCGGGGCACATCACCCAATGTCCACTGCACACAAACCCACAACACCGAATTCACAGTTGAAAAATGTTAAAAATTTTTTGAATGGGTCTAAGACATAATTTTATTTTTTATAGTCCAAACAAAATAGGGACATCACCGAATACCCACAACCCCCACATCGCCACAAGACTGAAAACGGTAAAATTAAAAAAAAGTTTTGAAGAACGACCCGTCCCGCTAGGGCCACAACACCGAATTCTTTGGTCTTGTGGCAATTGTGTGCTGGGATACCTTGGTTACAACACCGAATAATTCGGTTTAGACCCACCATATGGCCACAAAACCGAAACTTTTGGTCTTACGACGGGAGCCCACGACCAATTCTGAAATACTTTAAAATTTTTATCTGTGCATTCGGGTTTTTTGGGGATTGTGTGCAGTGGGAAAATTTCGGTGATGTATGACAAAAAAGATGTTTTTGAAACGTCACGTTTTACGCACCCCGCGTAAATCCTCTATCAACCCGCTAGACTTTTGAAGAGTTGAAGAGGGATTGAGAAGGCGCGACACTGCAGCCAAGACATTGGTTGCCTAGTACCAAGGTTATCCGCTAGTTGGGCCCATGGTCAAATCTACGCGGGATTGAACTAGGAGGGTGAAAGTGCTCCTCTAAGCGACAAATTGTCAGACGTCTGTGAATTTAAGGGGTGGGGTTTTCTTTAGCTTTTAAAATAATACAATCACGACAAAAGTATGAAAAAAGATAAAATTATAAATCATTTTTTTTAATCCTTGCAGGACCCCAAGGGTTTTCCCACCCACTGTATTGGAAGGGAAACTGAGCCCTTAGGTGTTCATCCCACCCTTTTACAAAGTTACGCTTTTTTGGTTTTTTTTGTATAAACGCCTTTTTTATTATTTAAAGTTTGAAAACCCCTTTATGATAAGGGTTACGGAGACCAACAGTTCTTCTTTAATGGCTCTTTACTGGGTATTCTTTTTTAACGACTTACTTTGGAACCAAAAAAATTTAACCCATAAAAAACCCTTAAATCCCCATCGGTGGGGGGTACAATCATCCCCTAAATGAAAATGTTATAATTGAATTTAGAAAAATCGTTTTTTTAATTAAAACCTAAAAAACCATGGTATTTTAATTTAAAAAATTTATTGTAATATTTTAATAAAAAATGTTTTAATTTATAGCAAATAGTTTAAGGCCATTCTAAGCTAAATTGACTTTATTTAAGAGTTGTTTTGTAACTAATATTGAAAAAAATGTATAGGCTATGAAAAAAAACTAAACAAAAATTTTCCCCCTTTCCGGGGCGACCGGGTGTTTTTAAATTTTCAAAGCGCCCAATTTCACTAGGCCTATCAATCAATTTCAAAAGGTTTTTTAGATTATTTCATTTTTTTTTTTAATTTCGTCATCTTTTGTTCATTAGTGAAAAAATTTTTGAAGGTTTTTCGGAAGGGATTCAAGCTATGAATTTTTTTTATTTTCCCCATAAAATTTGCCCCAACACTCAAACCAAAGGGTTTAAAAAAAAAAAATTATAACTTTAAATTTAAACCCTTCCGCAAACCTTACGAAATTTTCACTATATGAAAAAAGAGTGACGAAATTAACTTTAAAAAAAGAAGTAATTGAAAACCGTTTTTTAAATGAAATTGATAGTGCAATAAGGGGGCCCAAAATGCAAATTAAACAGCCGGTACGCCCCCCAAAAAAAGGGAAATATATATTTTTTTTAAGTCTAATACATGTTTAATTTTAAAATAAGTTACAAAAAGTAACTCTTCAAGAAGAAAAATTTTGCGTTATCAATTTAAGTCGTTTTTTTTTGGGGGGGGGGGGGTAGGGGGGAATAGTTCGGGGTTTATTTCTATTGGTACAATAATGTTTTATTTTTTTCTGTTTTTATAAATTTGAATTAAAAAGAGCTTAGTTTTAAAAAAACCCAAAAAAAAAAAATGGCATAAAGAGGATTAAATGTATGTAAAAGTACATAAAAAACGAAAATGACTACAAACTTTTGGGGGTTTATTGTAAACAAAAACCCCTTTTTGCCAGGGGGCTTATAAATTTGCTTTTATCACTTACAAATCTACAAATTTTGGGGCAAACTAAAACATTTTTGTGGCAGTTTTGAGATGAAAAAGTTTTACGAAAATATTTTAAAAAAACAAATTTTGACCTAACCCCCCAATTACTCATAAATTTTTTTTTAAAAATTAAAAAACCCCATACCGGCATAATAAGCGATTTAAGGAAAAACGCCAAAAAAAAATCTTTTAAAAAAAGAGTTTAAGTTTAGTACCCCGGAAACATTTTTTCATTAATATGAAAGGTGGGGGGAGAAAGGGGAAAAGACACAGCGGATCCACCTTAGATTGGGGGAGAAAGGGAAAAGTTTTTTCATGGGTTCCAACACATGGCTCGCTCATTCGTTAATGCAGTGGCGTAAATGAGAACCCGACGCCCCCCCCGGGGGCAGGTGGGGGGCGGTGGTAAGGGGGCCCCCGGGCCGCAAAAACCCAACAGATCTTTTTTATTTCCCTACCAATTTAAAAATTTTGGGCTTTTTACCACAAGAAAAATTAATACATTATTTAACAACTAAATAACAACTTGCATCCTATTTTCTAGTTTTAAAATTTTTACTTGAGTTTTTTATTTAAAAATGTTAAAAACGAAAACAATTTTAAAAAGGGGGTAAATGTTGGAACCCTCTAGCTTTCGAATGCTTTTTTCAGAGCGAAATAAAACGTAAAAAAAGTTTGGAAAAAGGGGGGTTAAAAAAGTCAAAATGCAAATTTAAAGTAAAATATTTTTTCTTCACGTACCAAAAAAAGGGGGCAACGTAGCGTACAATTCTGTACATACTTCTTCGATGAAAAACAGATTAACTCAAAGACTGTTGGGGGGTTTTTGAAAAATACCTGAAAATTTCTCCAAGATCGGAATATTGTTTTGAGGAACAAAAATTAAATAGAATAGGAAACGTTAAGTCCCCCCCGCGTTTTTGGATGAGCGAATTGGGCATTGAGCGCCCTGGTTTATGCGGATTTTTTTGTTGTTCTGTGAAAAAAACATTACTAAATTAAAGATTTTTTTTAAATTAAAATAAATTAAATGAAAAATTAACCTAAATTTTAAATTTTTTTTTTTTAGTTAATTGTAATTTAAAAAAAGGAAAAAATCGTAATATTGAAATTTTATAAGAAATAATTATTCAATTGCGCACAAAATTTTTACACAAAATATTGAATTTTTTTAAAAATTTAAGGTTTTGTGAAAAAATTATTCAATAGGAAAAGCATATAAATGTTTTAAGTCAAGAATTTTTTTAAAAAAAAAAAAACGTAAAAATTTTTGATTTTCATGAGAAATGTTTTTTTATTTCCTCAAATTTTCACACGAAAACTAAATTCATTAAAAAAAAAGGGTTCTGTGAAAAAACATTAAATCGGGCAAAGAGTAGGGTTAAAAGCTGAAGAAAATTTTTTTAAAAAAAGAAAAAAAATCGTAAAATTGCCGATTTTTTTATGAGAAATAATTTTTGATTGCGCTCAAAAAAGTGGCATTTTTTTTCAGAGATTTTCAAAGGCCCCCATGAAATTTTATCGCAATTGGTATCGGTTTTTGCCGGAATCGTGTTTAAAAGACACCAAAAAAAAGAAAAAAAAAAAAAAAAAAAAAAAAAAATTTCCGATTTTTTTCTCCAGGTAGTGAAAAGGGAACTTCGGTTCGCTCGCTTCCCCCTTGTACGCTATCCAAAAAAAAGTAAAATTTTTGGTTTATAAAAATTTTTTTATCGTACCCAAAAAAAAAGACAGGTCTAAGTTTAAGATTCAAAGGTCCCCCTAAAAAAAATTATCAGGATCGGAGTAGCCATTTTCCGGTAGTGCGCGAACAGCAAAAAATTTTAAAAAAAAAAAAAAACCCCGGGGGATTTTCTCATGTCAAAAGAAAATCTTCACTACGAAAAACAACGTTGATCCAATCCAATAAAAGACCCCAAAGGTACCAAGGGAGGGAGATAGTAGTTTTTACACGGAAAACAGTACTTAAATTAAGCCGTAGTTTTTCGCAATTTAAAAAATTTTATGGTGATGGGGAATTATACCAAAATAATCTGATGATTTGTTTTGATCGATTTGACCTTTACCTAGGGTTTCCCGTCCGAAATTTTCTTGGGGGGCAATTTGCGGTACGCCTTTGGGGTTCCAAAAATCCGTTGAATAATTGATTTTTATTGCCCAATTTTTGTTATTTTATTTTATATTTTTTTTTTTAAGTATAGGCACTTGTGGTCGGCGTCGAGGGTTTTATAATTATCTTTTTGTGCAAAAAAAATAGTATCCGGGACGGTCCTTATTTCAAAGTTAATATGATAGCATTGCATTTGCTAAATCCTCCCCCCCCCACCCCCCCCCCCCCCCCCCCCCCCCCCCCCCCCCCCCCCCCTCACGGCCCCCGCACACACAATAATTCCCAAATTAAAATTTTTGTGCATTTTTTTGCATGTTTACATAGTACAGTATTTTCTTACAATAAACAAGACAATAGTGTCCCCCCCTTAGGCATAACTAAGAAAATTTAAAAATATGGTAATTTTTTGTTTTAAAAAACATTAACTTTGGATTATCTTTCAAAATGCGTGAAAGTGTTTTAGGAAACGTAATATATATTTAATGTTAGAAGATTTTTCTAGTATTTGCCATTCAGTAAAATGTAAATAATTTTTGTTAACCCAGAATAAGCTCGTTAACAACGCACGACATTTTGATTTAATCCGCAATTATATAGTTCTCATCCCCGGATGGGTTCGACCCGTGCGGGCCGGGGCGGGCCTTATTTTCAAATTTAAAGGCCAAGACGGCGCCTGGTGAGATTTTATTACAACCAGGAGCACCTTTGGCTAAAATGTGAAAAAATTTAAAATAGTATGCTATTTTTCAGGTTTTGTTTCTTCCCCTTTTGCCCTTTTACACTTTCAAGAGATTATTCTTAAATCTTTCAGTGCTATCACAGAAATAAAGGAATAAATCATCTTCGTTGTCAATTAAATAGTTGAAAATGTTGGGGGTTTTTTAATACCATACAAAAAACAAAAAAATTGCAAAAAAGGGGGCAAGCCGAAAACGAGGAAGATAAAAAGGGATCAACTGCTAAGTGGGAGACTAGAAGGGGCCAAGCCCATTATTTTGTTTTAAAAAAATAAATTTTTTTTATTAATTGATAAAAATTAATAATAATCAAAAATCCAATTTTTTATCTAACTATAAATTATGAAATAAAATTTTTTAACAAAAAAAACAAAAATTTAAATAAATTTATTGGGGGAATTTACATTTGGGAAAAAATTTAAAATTAACAGACCGCGATCCCTCAAAATTAAAAAACTTGGTGATGGTTTTTGGGGGTTAGTTTTGATTTTGTCATAAAGACAAAAAAAGTTAAAAAAATTTATCGACCAAGCTTTTAATTTTTAATGGCGTCTGTTAAATTTTGATATTTCCCCATGTAAAAGGGTTTTAATACATTTTTTAAAGTTTTTTTATTTTTTTTAATAATTATTTCATAAGTTAGGTAATAATAGGGGTATTGATTTTTATTATTATTTTAAAAAAAATAAGGGCTTGGGGCACACTTAGATCGTTGGGTTGGGTGACGTTAATTGGGGATTAAACCCCTGGGTTTTTGCAGATAGTATTAAATTGATTCGTTTTCCCCCCCTTTCTTTGGCCTGCGACAGACGCTGGAAAGTTTTAATTTTTTCGACGACGACTGAGGTCAGGGGCGACATTACATTACACACTACATTTCAAGTAAGTTGAAAAAAATTTTGTAAAAACAAAAAAAAAACGAAAATTTTGACTTTATAAGAAAAAATTTTTTTTGCCCATGAAAAAAAAACTTTCAATCGGAAAAAAGCATGTAGGTTGAAGAAATTTTGGGAAAAACGAAAAAAATATTAAAATTGCGATTTTCACAAAAAATAATTTCTCGTTTGCGCTCAAAACGTTCAGTTCTAAGTTCGAGATTTCAAAGGGCCTCCAAAATTTCTTCGAAATTTGAAAAAGGTTTTAAAATTCGTAAAATTGCGATTTTCATGACATATAATTTTTCGTTGTGCTCAAATTTCAAGATATTGACAGTGAGCGCAGCAAACGTATTACAACGTACTCGATCGGGCCTTGGTCTGATTAATTCTGTATTTAAATGTTAAATTTTAAATGTTAAAGGGGTTTAAATTTTAATGTCTGTCTGTCTGTCCAGGCCATACGGCCGAACGGCCAAATGACCGGCTGAAATTTTAAACAGCCAGGACCAGTAACTGAAAATCTAACAAAATGAGCCAACTGTTACGTTTTTAAACCTGCAAAAAATAAAAAACTGAAAAATTCTTAAAATGTAGGGAAAATTATTTTATCGAAAATGGTTTTCTTTTTGAAATAATATATTTTGTTTGTTATTTACCTGCTTGAAATGCCGTGTCCAAGGGTTTAAAATCGAATTTTGGACGTCAAGGCCCCCCAATTCCGCTCGAGATTGAGTAAACCCTTGAAATATTTTCACGTATTTTCCTAGGGCCATTTTTTTCCGTAGTATTGTCACAGATATGGACTACATGCGTTATATGCTTTTCAAAACATTTGAATACTTTAAAAAATACAATCCGAAATTCAAAATCTTTCCCGACCTTAAACCCATCTCCCCTTTTTCGGCAAAAGTGCGCTTTGCCACTCGACTACGGAAACGCCAAAAGTCTTTGTTAACGAGTGAGCGATCATGTTTTGAGAAAACCGGCAACATTTGCATTTAAGTTTGATAATTATATCGGTATAGATAATAGGGTTGTAATTTGATTTGGTAAAAGGGCACGTCAACTGTAAGGTAATAATGCCCCACTTTAGTCTATGTGGGCCCCTAGGGACCCCCTTAGGGGTAAAATAAATTGATAATGGGTTTAAAATGTGGGGTTTCTATTTTAAAAACAATGTTTTTTCGGGAAGAATTATAATTTTTTGGAATGTAAAGAGGTGCCCCGGCATGGCCAAGATGCATCAAAACTTGCCCTCAAGATTACCCCAAAAACTCCGCACGGAGATTGAAAAACCTTGCAATTTTAGCTCGTTCCCCGTACTGGTATGTTTTTTAACTATTCTGCAATTTTTAAAACAACAGAAATTATTTATTTATTTGTAATTAATATTATTAACCTAGAGGGTTTTGGCATGCGAAATAAGTACGATGTACTGAAACAATCCCATACAATTTTTATGTCTTTTGAAAATTTTTTATACTATAAAAATTTTTGCTTTTAGCACAGAAGATACATTGGTTTGTGCGGACTTAAAAAGTACATCCATGGTTTGTAGAAACCCATTGAGTTTCGTGGATTTGTACTGCTTGGTAAAAACAATTAAGATCAAACGGAAAATTTAAAACAAGTAGGGGCCGTGTTTTTTTGTTATTTTTGCAAACAAAACACATTCTACCTGCCTTAATTGGCGTGCTTTCTGTTTGTTTAAAAAATGGAAAAACCCCAAAAGTCGTTGTTAACGAGTGAGTGACCATGTTTTTAAACCCCGGTAACTTTCCTTTTCCCTTCCCCCTCCTTTGGGGCCTCCCTACCCTATCATAGGCTACGTGGAGCTTTAGGGCCTAAGCTATACCTAAACTTTAATCCCCTATTTTTTATACGAAATTACTAGGGAAACGCCAAAGTCGTTTTTTTAGACGATGATGGCCATGTGTTATGCCCCGGAACTTTTGCATTTAAGTTTGATTATAATATTCGTATAAAAAATAGGGTATTTAAGTTTAGTCATAGCTTAGGCCATAATGCCCATGTACCTATATGGCTAGGGGGCCCAAAGGTAGGGGAAGAAAAGGAATGTTCCCGGGGGTACTCAACACATGGCTACCACTCGTCAACACGACTTTTGGCTTTTCCCAAATTTTTAAACTCAAAAAAATTTTGGTTCTTGTAAAAAAATCATACACTTAAATAAAGATGTAAGGTTAAAAGTCGAAGATTTTTTTTTGAACGTAAAAAATCCTAAAAAAAAACGTAATATTCGATTTTCACGAGAAAAAATTTTTTCTATTGAGCTAAAAAACGGGCGTGCTAAGTTCAAACATTTAAAAGGCCTCCAGAAAATTCATCGCAATGGAGTATGGGTTTTTATTGGGAAATGGGTTTTAACAACATACAAAAATAAAACAAAAGAAAAAAAGGGAAAAAAAACTTCCTGATTTTTTTCTCCATGAGAAAATGGAATCTTCGCTTCGCTTGTACGCTCATCCAATCATAGCATATAAAATTTCATATATTTCCCCATAAATTTTTCATCAAGATGGGAGTAGCCGTTTCCCAAAATTCGAAAAATCCT
Source organism: Sweltsa coloradensis (assembly GCA_024449915.1). Classification (NCBI taxonomy): domain Eukaryota; kingdom Metazoa; phylum Arthropoda; class Insecta; order Plecoptera; family Chloroperlidae; genus Sweltsa; species Sweltsa coloradensis. The sequence goes on along the minus strand of JAMZAV010005335.1, from coordinate 31,556 downwards.
TAAAAAATCGAAAAAATAGTAAAAGTCGATATCATAACAAATATTTGACGACGTACCCAAAAACGTGGCAAGTCTTTTTTCAGAGATTTAAAAGGTCCCCTAAAATTTTTATCAAGATCGATATGCCGTTTGCCCGGAGATTCGAACAAGAAACAAAAATACAAAAATCCCCCCCCCCCCCCAAAAAAAAATGGGGGTCAGTGAAATTGAAGTCTTCGCTTTGCCCCCCAAAAAAGTTGCTGAAAGCTGGAAGGGTAATTTGGCGGGAAACACAGGTCAAAATATGCAACGTCACGATTAGCATTAGCAAATGATTTGTTTTTGTTTGGATTTTTGCTTAACGTCTCATTTTTATGCAACGGGCTAATGAGACGAAGGGGGGGGACGTTGGGGTGACGGGGGGGACAAGGGGTGGATATCCGTGCTGGTCAAAAAAGGTCAAACCACCCACAAGCATAGGGGAGGGCAGGGTTTCCCCCACTCGGGGCGCTTCGTCTGTGTTTATCCGTCAGTGTGTCATTGTCGTCGCCGTGGGGAAGGTAGTCAAAAGGGAAAGGGGGAAATTCCCCGACGACACCCAAGTCGCATTATTTTGGGAGAAAACTCCCCTATAGGGGGCCAAACACGAGAAGGTTTGGAGTTGGAATTTTGAAAATCAGCCACTAAGGTATTGAATAATTAAACTAGTGGGGATTGTGGGCGACTTATCGAAGCTTTTAAACGTCATTTTTTAACAAGTATGAAAAAAAACGTGTATATTAATTTTAGGGGTGCAGTCGCAAACAAAATAGTCCAGGGCGGGCGGGAATCGTCAAAGTCTTTCTATACCATAATTTGCATTTCTAAACCCCCCCCCCCACCCCACCCGCAACAAAAGAGAATTCCCCCGAATTTTTTTGGAATGTTTTTATAGTATAGTATCCTATTTAAAAATAAGTAAAACAATAGAATGCCACCCTTTGCATAAATTGATTCTTATTAAAATCATCAGACAAAAACTTCGTACATATTAAGTCAAGGTGATAGAAAATGATTTATTTTTGATAGCTGATATTTTTTTTGCAGAGAAATTTTAATTTTGTTCCCAGTAATTCCATAATGTACATACTTTGTTTGCATTACTCGGTAGGCATACTATGAGATAAAATTTTCCTTTTCAAGGGCGCCAAAGAATTACGAGATTTCCACGCTGCATCCCAACTTTCCATCCTTTTAAATTTAAGCCATGGTCCTTTTTTTCATTTTTTACCATCCATGCGTAGTGTCCAAAATTTCAGAAACGACGTTTCACCCACTGAATATTACGTTGAAAGTTTTAATACCGACAGACTTTCAATCTCACAGACTACACACTTCCTCTCCACATTTTTGTTCTATCTTACACCGAAAATTTTTGTGAAACTACTAGACCAAAAATCTTTTTTGTGGGATTTTTTGGAAATCTTTGAAAAAAAAATAAAAACTTGTTGTTAGCTTATCCTAGAATGAGATTCACAATTTAAACGTCTTTTTTTTAGTATCAGCAGTTAAAGAACGACTTACCCATAATAATATTATGCTGGTTTAATTGATACATTTATAAAATAACTGCAAGGCCTAATTACAAGTAACACTTCCAGTTATTTAACCTGATTATTCAAAGAAAGATATTTACGTTATTTCTGTTGAATATAGGGCAGTTTTAGACATCGTCTAGAATGTGTGAAGGACAAAAAAAAGTTTCAAAAGTTATGACAAAATAATTCGGTTTTGCACATTTTTAACTGTACATAAAATCTCAGGACTTTGTAAGACCCCCTCTGGACCCGGGGGTAGAATTTTTAGAGCATGGGTCTGCTAAACGTAAAAGGCATTCAAAAGAAAAAATCCACCTCACAAAAATCAGCTAGTATAAGGGGAGTTTTTATCCCCCAAAATAAAGGGGAGCTCGGCAACGTCGCGAGGACCTTGCCCCCTTCCCTTTACGACCCCTCGATGACGACGACGACAATGACCCACGAACGTGACGAAACAATGACACCGCGACGTGAAACCCCCCTTCCTCCCTAACACGTGGCTGGTTCTGACCAGCATGGGCTCCCCTAAAACCCCCCCCCCCCTAAGTTAAGTGGTGCATTATGACCTAACGGTTTTACGCGTCCCCCAATCCAAATAAAAAAAAAAAACCTTTGATAAAGACAATTGCAGAAAAGGCATTTGTTTTAAAACGATATACATTGGCATTTTCCAGTAAAAATTACTTAATAAACAAAGGTGTTCACCTAATCGTGACGTCACATGCCCCAGGGCGTTTTCGCGGGAAAGAGTCAAAGGTTTAACCAAAAATTATATTCAACTTTTCCTCAATTGAATTGAGAATATTTACGTTTGATTGGTTTGAAATTTCGGGGAACAAAGTTTTAAATAATTTAAAATCCATATAGTCCGTAAACCCCCGCCCATATTTTTGGGGTAAAAAGCCTTCCTATACCTAGATTTTAGGCATTATGGAGGGGGAAGTAAAAAAAATGAACTGTGAGTGACTTTGAGCGTGTTTCAAGCAATCTTTTACCCATCTTTGTAAACCCCACAAAATTTGGGGTTACATAGGCAAGGAAAAAAATTCCCTGATGATTTTTCTAGAGTGTTTTTTTAAAATTTATAAAGGGTGGCCGTTTTTTAACTCGAAAACATCCGAAGTCCAATGGCTGGGTGAAAACATTTTTTTTTAGAATTTAAAAAAAATTAAAAATAAAACAAAGACTTTTTAGTGATGTTGCACTAGGTGCATTTCAGAGTCTACAAAAACGAGCTAAAAAGCAATGCTAGTCTGTCATCCCATCTTTTCTCTAACATTTTCCTCCGTACCCCGTAAGTGCAACCTTCAACTCTCAAGTGTCTAAAAGGGGGGCCTAGCGAACGAAAGTAGTTACCAAACCCGTTTTTTAAAAAAATTATTCGAAAAAAACAAGTTTCGGTGTTTTTGACCCCTCCTGGATGGGTCGTAAGACCGAAGTTTCGGTGTTGTGGCAATACGGGGTAGGTCGTAACACCGAAAAATTTCGGGTTTTGACCCTCCTGGGGGTCGTAAGACCGAATCAACCGAATCTTTGGCATTGCGGCGTCAACGCTTTCGGTGTTTTGGAGATTTTGTGATGTGGGTATTCGGAGCAAAATCACCCGTTTCGGGTTTTTGGCCCATCTAGATGGGGGTTCGTCACAATTTTTAAAAATTGTGATGAACGACCCTCCCGCTATGCCACAACACCGAATTTTTCGGTCTTTTGGGAAATTGTGGCTGTGGATACCTCTGTGAAAATATTCGGGCTTGTGGCATAGTCTGTTTTTCGGTTTGTGGGTATTTTGTCAGGGATATTGGTGATGTGGCCCCCACCCAAAATACCACCCTAACATAAAAAATAGGGTTCCATTTCTCCGCGGGGGGGGGGGGGGGGGGGGGGGGGGGGGTCTCACTAATGGGGGTTTTCGGCCTATAAAGGCATGGGTCAGATAGCATAGTTGGGAAATATTATGTTAAACCTCTAACTTTTTGAAGAATTGATTTTTTTTTTAAAAAAAGGGCCCCAAATTTTAGACTGGTGAGCAATTTTTTTTGGTGACGTCACGGGGGCGTGACTAAGGGGTTTTTATTCGGCTTGTCCCAGAAAACCGGTTGGGTCCTTTAAATTTGGGCCCCCCACATTGGAATTTCCAAATAAAAATTTTCCCACAAAGTGCCGTTTTGTGCGAATGTCCCGTAAAAAATCTTTTTAGCAGGCATTTTGGGGAATTGAAAAGTCAATGTGGGGGGCCAATTTAAAATGGCTACCCCCCCCACTTTGGGAATTTTCCCAAATGAAAACTTTCCACGAAATGGTCTTTTTTGTGCTGAAATGTGCCGTAATAAATCGTTTTGGCGGTCATTTTGGGGCCAATTGCAAGTCAATGGGGGGGGGCAAGTTAAGGGCAGCCCCCCCACTTTGGGAATTTCCAAATAAAAATTGCCCAGAAATGTGCTCGTTTTGTGCAAAATGTGCCGTAGAAAAATCTTTTGGCAGGTCCGTTTGGGGGCAATTGCAAAGTCAATGGGGGGGGGCCAATTTAAATGGCTACCCCCCCCACATTAGAATTTAAAAATGAAAATTGTCCACGAAATGTGCTCGTTTTGGCTAAAGGCCGTAGATAAATCTTTTTGAGCGGGTCCTTTTTGGGGCAATTTTAAAAGCAATGGGGGGGCCCCAAGTTAATGCTACCCCCCCCCAATTGGAAATTTTTTTCCAAATAAAAATTTTGTCCACGAAATGTGCTCTTTTTGTTTTAAATGTCGTAAAAAATCGTTTTGAGCAGGTCACTTTTGGGGAGAAATTTGCAAAGTCAATGGGGGGGCCAAGTTAATGGCTAGCCCCCCTACTTTTTTAATTTCAAATAAAAAAATTTTCCCACGAAAGTGCTCTTTTTTGTGCTGAAATGTCCCGTGTTAAATTTTTTTGAGCAGGTTACGCGTGTTTGGGACAATTGCAAAGCCCAATGTGGTGGCCAAGTTAAAGGATAGCCCCCCCCCCCCCCCCCCGACATCAAAATTTCCCAAAATTAACATTGTCCGCAAAAGGCCGTTGGAAATCGTTTGAGAGGTCACTTTGGGGGAGTTTTGCAAAGCTATGTTTTTTTTTTTTTTGGGGAGGGGGCATTTTTCTGGCCCAAAAACAACTATTAATACTTTATTTAAATCATGCGTTTAATGTGATGATGTTTTGTAATGCTTTACGTATCATAAAATGACCAAGTCTATTGAGTTTTATCAAAAAAAGGTTTAAAAAATAAAAAAAAAAAAAAGATGGTGGTGACGGATGAGGAGGGGACAATTACAAAAACCCATGCCTTATGGGGGTTTCGAACACCGTCCCCTAAGTATCATAACTTCGCCCCTGCGCCTATGGCCCGCGGACAATTTTTTATTACTTATCCAAAAACCACACATACAGTTTAATTGCATTCCCCAAAAAGGGAATTTCGTTTATTTTGAGTGAAATAAAAAAAAAGAATCAACCAATCCAGTAAATGTTTGAAATTTTACTTTTTACAAAACCTGTATAAAATTTTTGAAAAAACATTTACTAAAAATTTTAAAAAGAAATAAAAAAATTTATATAAAATGAAAATTTTTTATATTACAAATATTGTATTAAATTTTTACAGTTTATCCCAAAACAATTTGATATATTACGCCCGCAAAAAAAAACATAAAATGTTTGCTGTAAGGGGAATGCCTGTTACGATCGCGTGTTTTAATAGATTTTTTTTTTTTTAACACAAGAAAAAAAGGTCGATTTTTTGAAAACCGCACGGAGGGATGAACCCCTAAAAGGGCTCGAACGATATCAAACATTCTTGAAATTTCGTTTTCGTCAGTGCCTTTTCTGGGCTCATGAAATGAGGTTCCTTCTGATATGACGTACCCAATGTAGTTTTTTAAAAAGGACAATTTTCAAATTTTTTTTATTTTAAAATTATGAATAAAATACAAAAGCTATTATCGTTTTTTTCAAAAAAAGCAATTATTTAATTTCATATATAAAAATTATTCTCAATGAAATATTACATTGACCAACAATTTTTCCCCAAAATCTTAAGATTTTTATTCTACGGTGATAAATTTTACAAATTAAAAATGAAGATGAAAAAATCATTAACACTGGGGCTCCGGGGACAACTTCATTTTTATCTAGCGTACAATACAGACTTTTTTTTTAAACCCTTTTAGCCGACATATTGTCGGTGCATTTGAAATCTTCACTTTGGAATTTTTTTATTTACACAAAAATGTGTTAGATTTGTAAAGTACTGTTGAAATTCATAAGTGCATCAAAAGAATGAAACCGTGCTGAAATCGCGTCCAGTGTTTGGGAAAAAGTTGTCAGAAAAGGGAATCATGGAGGTAAGTTATTATCCCACTTTTCTTTTGATGTTCTGTGCATGATGCATGGTAGCCATTTAAAATCTTTATTCATTTTCACCGACAGAAGTTTTATTTGAAAAAAATTTTGGGTCATCAAATCGCATTTTAATGGAAACAGCAGTTTGGGTTTAATTTTTTCTTGATAAAATGAAAAACATAAGTCCAAATCATCACAGGCTATGATAGAAACACAGGAAAACTAAGTATTATATCACTAGCTTTTGTTTATCTGCGTCAAGTATCTTAGTCAATCTCTTTCTCTTGAGTTCCTAAAAAAATGAACCAAAAATTGCTAATTGGCTGCACATCAAAAATCAGAGGGTGCAAAAAAGCAAACAATGAAAAAAAAAAACTTAGCTCCCCCCCCTTTAAAAGGGGAATATTTTCGAAACATAAGGGGGTGCAAAAAACCAAACGCTGGGAAATAAAGTGCAGTTTGGTGCGTAAATTTCTGCTATTTTTTTTTTTTTGAAATGGGGAGAAAGCTAAAAAGGGTTTCTTGGAGGGTATCTGGTATTTTTTTTCAAATTTCAACCCTTGGTGCAAAAATTAAAATTTTATTTTGACAGTGCAAAAATAGCTTAATTTAGAGCCCTATGATCGTCCAAATGACTTTTATTTAAATTTACTTGGCTTCACCCTTTTCTTATTTATTTTCAAAAAAGGGGAGGTACAAAAACCAAAAGTGGGGGCAAAAAGTTGCCAAATAGTGCATAAATGGGGAGGTTTTTGGGTTCGATTTCGAAAGGGGGGGCCACTATAACTAGGCTCCCCCTTTTGTCTTCTTATTTTTTCAAAATGGTTGTGGTCAAATTCGTGGTTGTGGTGCAAATTAGTGCAATAATATAAACTAATTTGGGGTTAAATTTTTAAAATGAGGAGCCAATTTGGGGTCCATTAAGTTACCCCCCCCCCCCCCCCCCCCCCATTAAAGATTTTTTCAACAACCAACTACCCCATTTTTTTTTGCCCCTATTTTTGCCCAAAAATACACCCCCAAATTTTTGGGTTTTTTTGCACCAGTCAAAAAAAAAGAGTTATTTACTAATCCAGTGGGGGGCCAACTTATGCCCACCCCCCCCCCCCCCCCCAATCCAAGCGATTGAAATTTATATGCCCCAAATTTTTGCACTTTTTTTTGCCCCAAAAATACACCAATTTTTTTTAAATTTTTTGAAACCAGTCAAAAAACAGAGTTATTTAAAAATATAGTGGGGGGGGGGGGGCAACTTAAGGGAAAAACTAAAAATTCGATTTTAAAAAAAAACAACTACGCCATATTTTTGCACAAATTTTTGCCCCAAAAATACACTACCAATTTTGTTTTTTTGCACCCGTAAAATAATGAGTTATGAAAATAATCCGTGGGGGGGGGGCCAACTTAATGACTCCCCCCCCCCCCCCCCCATTATTAGTTAATTGGGAGGGCCATGCCATCTGTTTGATTTTAGAAGGCATAATATTTTTTTGCTTTGGGTGAGGGTTTGTGGCCTCACTTTCATGTTTTTTTTTATTAGATGTGTTTCTTAGTACCCATTTAGAAAACGAACGAGTTGAAAGGGATTTTAAATGAGTGTATTTATGTTTAAAAAGTAAAGTAATTAAAATAAATAAATAAATATACGTCCTTTTTAAAAAAACCCCCACCAATTTTTTAAAATCTTTGGTCCCCCGGGCCGGATTTATCACGAGTTTGCTTTGCTTCGCCCATTTGTCGAAAACCAGCAAAAAACCAGGTCAGAAAAAATTTTTTATTACTTTAGCCTTTCAACAGGGGACAAAAAAAAAATCAAGTTTTGGGTTTTCAAAGAAAAGGGGGAATTCACAAAGCAAAACCCATTTCACGAATTCAGACGTTTTTCAGTATTTCCGAAATATCCCCGGATGTCAATAAGATAAAATTAGGATTTTAACGGGTTACTGGAAACCTGGAAAAAGGGTTTGTGGGGGTCCAAACCCTCTAGAGGGCATGATAAAACATAAAACCATGAAAAAGAGGGGATCACCATTGAAACTCTGGTTAAATGACCTTAGAGCAATTTATGCCCAAGGTTTGGGTTAAAACCCTAGACAACACTTATTTGACCTAGACGCCTCAAATGATAAAAATTTGGGCCCATCTCGCGGGCCTAGTAAACTAAGTTAAACCTACCGTCTAAAAAGTTCCCTTTATTTTTTTGACGGTCTTATACAAAGGGGTTTGACGTTTATTGACGGGCTTCAGAGCTAGGTTTTCCGAAAACAACGATGTGGCCATTATAAAAAAAGTATTTACTATCTGAATCTTTTTCTAACGGAAAACATTAAAATTTGGGAATTCAAAATTTCCAAACTGACTGAGAAAACTACACTGTGGTTTGGAAATTTTTTGGGAAAAATCGGTATCAAAAAAAAAGGCTGATAGCATCTCAAAAACCCTTAAGGAGTTGTCGATATTAAATCAGTACAAAAAGAATCAGCTGGGGGGAATTTGGGAAAACGGGTTTAAATCAAAAACATTTTCTAGAAATCTAAATGCTTTTAAAGGCCCTTGGGATTGAAACCCCTTTTGGAAAGAAGTCATATTGTTATCAAATTCACCAGACTTTAATAGTAATACCGAAAAAGAAGGGGAAAACTCACTCCCCAAAGACCCAAGCATTCCCATCACTTTTATTTTCATCCCCTTTTCTTAAAACCACAGAAGACAAGCTCTAAAAAAACTTAACCCTTCAGTAACAAATTGTACAGATCTAATTTTAAATTACTGCTGAAGTAAAGGGAAGATTCAACCCAAAAACGATAGAAAGTCTAATGCTACTTTTCTAGGCCTACAGACAAAAATTTGAAACCTAAATTAAAGATTTTGCAAGAATCACTTTCGTTGTACAAATGTGATGATTTTCGGGATTAAGCCTAGCTCAAAAAACAATATTTTTGTACAAAAAACGGGTTATGCTTCAACGCCCTTCGCACGGGCACGTTGTCGTCAGCCACTAAAAGGGGTTTTGCCGAAAGTGGGGCCCCCAAAAAAAACATCATACTCTGTTACACAATTCTCATCTTAAAAACGTGGGTTCTTCTGCGGGTTCAGAGAATTTTTTTAACCCTTTCCCCCTTATGGACAAACAGATAATGGTACGAGGGAAGTTCAAACCATTTTTAAAGAACGCATGGTGCATTAAAGGATACCCAACCCACATTTTCCCTACTATCAAAGTAAGGGGGGGGGGTTTTCCTCAAAAAAAGATTTTTAAATGGAAAAGCTTCAAGAGTGTAGGTCTTTTAGACAGGGGGAAGTAAATCAAACTTTGTACTAAAGATTTAGTACAACGATTAGGTTTTAAAAAAAAACATGGGAACCCCATTTAAAATTCGAGGTATAAATAACTTGGGCCTCAAAAAAAAAGCATATTTTTTTAAATTTGGCCAACTGCAATCTAAATTTAAGGGAAAACTTCAATGAAAACTTGTCTTTTTTTTGGTTTGCAAGGGGCTTTAAACGGCCCCAGATGCCGATATGTTGTTTGGGGAACATGAACAGTGGAATATACCCGAGGGTTGGGATTTTCTGACCCAACATTTTTCCCGGGGGCCGGGGAAAGGGGGGATTGATCCTGTTGATAGGGGCGGGGAATCTTTTTCCATCTTCAAAGGCCGGGAAACAAAAAGTAAGATTAGAGAATAATTATCCAAATTCACGGGATACGGGTTTGGGTTTGGGAAAATGGCAGGACGTTTCCAACAAGTATTTTGGCGTTTGCCTCTACTCCCCTCTTTTTACCGCACACTTTTTGAAAAAAGATGAAGTCTAGATCGGAAACCCTGCAACGTTTCGGGGAATTTGGGGAAAGTTCCACTAAAAGCCAAAAAACCCGAGGGAAAAAACAAAAATGTGAGCGACTTTTCCAAGAAACTGTGAAAAGGAATAGTAAAGGGAGATTTGTAGTAAGGGGGTTTCCCTTTCCCAGGCAGATCATGAGACTTTTGGGGAAAACTCATTCGATAGGCAAGTTTAACAGTTTTTAAACTTTTGGGAAGGTCGGCGGGAAACAAAAACCAGAATTTACGATTGGAATACAACAATTTTCTTGAAGAAACAAAAAGCTGGGGCCCATATGGTACAAGTGCAGACAGATTCAGGTGTACATTCTAAAATGATACTATCTCCCTCTTTCATGCTGTGTTTAAGGCTTCCAGCATACAACCAAGACACGAGTTGTTTTTGACGCTTCACCCCAAAATTTACGAACGGTAAACCCTTCAATGATACCGGATGGGGGTCCTACTATTCCCCAAGACTTGGGGGTTCAACCGGGGGTAGGGGTTTAAAAACTAAAATTGCATTTACAGTGACATTGCAAAAATGTACGTCAAGTCAACGTAGATCCACGGGAACTCGATTAAAGAATTCCGGGGAAAAACATCCCCTAAAGGGAATCTGTCAAATGTTACGAGTTTTAAAAACAGCCCACCTACGGCACAGCTTCAGCCCCCTTTTCTTGGCAACACGATGCTTAAAAAACAACTTCCCGAAGAAGAAGTAGCAGCTATCCTCGCGCAAAAAAAAAACCAGAAGTGCTGGGACGAGACTTTTAGTTGATGACTTGCTAAAAAAGGGGGGGGGGGGCTGTGACAATACCCAGGATCCCTCTTCAAATTCAAGATGACATGACCATGCTATTAAATAGTGGAGGATTCCCACTAAAAATGGGTTCAAATGTCCCGAGTTACTTGAAGCAATTTCCTACAGAGTACAAAAGAAAAACCCCGGTTAAACCCCTTTTAATTTTATCGCACAGACAAAGTTAAAAAAAACTTGGGTTTTTTGTTGGGAAACCGAAGTCAGATAAAATTTCTCGACAAAACAAAAGCTCTTATATTCCCCAAAGATCAAGTGTCTGCCACGAAATTTTTACAAAACGGAAGATTTCATCAATCTTGCCCTCGATTTTTTGATCCATTAGGTCCCCGTCAGCCCCAAAAGTGATTTTACATAAGATTTTCTACGAAGTTATGGCTTCAAAACTAAATGGGAGATCGACTACCCCCAAGAGTTTTTTGATGGAAGGGGAAAAGCTTCACCAAAAAAAATTCCTTTTTTTCAAAAAACATTTAAATTGCCGATTAGTTCTATGCAAAGCACCAATCATAGACATACGGGTTCATGGTTTCTCAGATGCCTCGAACGAGCGTATGGATCGTGTTTTTTAAACTCAGGTCAGTCAATGTTCAAAATTTAAGTTAGTATTCATTACTGTGCCCCAAAAACAAGGGGTAGCAACCCGGAAAAAAAGGGAAATCTTTCCCCCCTTTTTGAACTTTGTGGCGCCCTTTATAGCGCAACTGGGACAAAAAAACACTACCAACTTGAAAACCCTTTAAAAATTGAAAAGCATACTCTTTTGGGGCGGTTTAAACCCTTGTTTTTTCATGGTTTTCCCCGTCTTCAAAACGAGGGAAACATTTGTTTTCCCAACAGAGGATCCAAAAATTTAAGAAAACAAATAATGTTTTAAAGGGTTGGAAACCCTTTAATTTTCCCAAAAACAATCCAGCAGATTTAATTTTTAAGAGGGAAATGATCCCTTAAAAAAAACTTAAACAACTTATATATGGTGGCACCGGGGCCTGGGCTGGCTAAAGCAACCTACTTTTATCGTGGGCCCCCCATCGTCCCCCTCAATTTAACAGTGACAATTCCCTATCCCCAAAAACGTAAATTGTCAACACCATGTTAAATTACTAAACGTAACAACCGAGATTATTTTTCCCAAAAAATCGTCACTCTCGAAAAGGGCCAAAGTAGTTGCGTATTTTTTTTTGCGATTCAACTTCAATTGTAAGAATTCGATGTCAAGAAAGTCCCGGGTGCTATTGGGTGAGGAGCTTTTCAATCTGCTCCAAAATTTGCATTTAAAAGTGTGCCCAAAAAGATGTTTACCTTCGTGAAATTCAAAAACTTTCCAAAAAAAAAAGGTCAAGTTTCAAAAAAAAAGCTTTCTGTTAAATCTTCATCCATTTTTAGACATGAAAAGTTCCCGCCCAGTCGGTGGGGGGATTAAATAATTCAGAAATTTTCCCTACGATAAAAAGCATCCATTTTTTCTGCCACCAAATCCCTGATCCCTTCTAAAATTTTATTTCCCAAATTTTGAAAAATTCAAGCTACTTCATGCTGGGGCCCCCAAAATTTTTAACGAAACATGCGCCGCAAAAATTGGGGTCCCCAGGCAAAAAAAGTAAACAAGAATTGCATTCACAAAAGTTTACCTTGTTTCAAACTGAAGGTATCAACATCAAAACAATTGATGGGTCAAATTTCCCAAAAACCCGGGGTTCAACCATCTCGTCCTTTTTGTGAACACAGGAGTAGATTATGGGTGGTCCTTTTTCAATAAAAAAGGGGTCAGTACGCAGCCAAAAAAAAATTAAATGCTATGTTTTCCAAAAAAAAAAAAAAAATTTTGTATGCTTTGGGAGTTTAAAAACTGTACACTTGGGAAATATGATTTAAATTTTAAAGACTGAAGGGCCTTTTTAGCACGTTAAGAAGGGGTTTAAAAGGGCCCAAAAAGGCAAGTGTCCTACACATTTTCAGTGACAAAGGCCCACGAACTTTTGGGCTTAAACCGTAAGCTTCAAAAGTTGCGTAGGCCTTTTTCCTTACCGAATCGTTTCTGCGATCAATTTAAGGAATATTTTTGCTAAAGAAAATTTACGTGGGACTTTATTCCGCCCAAATGCACCAACCCTTTTGGGGTCTCTGGGAAACTTTCAGTGGAAGTCCATGAAATTTCATTTGGGAAAAGTGTGGGGTAGGGACGGCTAACCCGACGTTTGGGAAAATTACTACCCCTACTTTCTCAAATTGAAGTGTATGAATTCCCCCTCCTTTACCGTTTTGTCAAACCCATCCTAATGACCAACGTTTTTTAATCCAGGTCAAATTTTTTCATAGGCGCTCCCTTAATAAACCCACCTGAGGGGAGACTTTCTTTAAAACGTCGACAATCAACCCGTTTTTCACCCTTGGCAACGAGTCCAAAAAAATGCACCAGCCCCCGTTGTGGAAAATGTGGTCCCAAAGGGGCTACCTCAAAAGGACTCCCAGCAACGGGAGGGGAAATGGGTTTTTACTTCCCCAAAAAAAACCTACAACCGGGAATGGTTTTGCCTTTTTCGAAAATGATCGTTTTGCCTCCTCTCCAAAAGGAAACTGGGGGGTCGTAGAAAAACATCTGCCCAGGGAGTGATGGGTTTGTTCGAGTTGTCCCAAAATACGATTAGGTGGGACGTGAAAGAAGAGACCCAATTTGTCATTTAAAATTTCCCCTTCCCCCACTCAATGTCTTATTAAAAAACTTTTTTGTATTTTGATCTCCAACAACGGGGGGAGTATGTTTTTTAGTTTGAAGGGATAATATTTTTTATGCATTGTGAGGGTGTGGCCCCCACATCATGTTTTTGTTATTAGATTTGTTTTTTAGTAAATCACTAGCAACGAACGAGTTGAAATGGATGTGAAAAAGAGTGTACTATGTTTGAAAGTAAAGTAATTCAAATAAATAAATAAATATACAGTCCACATTTAAAAAGCCTACCAGTTTAATCGCCATCATCTCCATAACAGAGATTATGAGGTGTTAATAGTGACGATTGTTGATTGGTTGATTATTTTCGACCATCAAAAATGTATTTGAATCAGTTAATCAATTACTTGATTGTCCGCTATTGATCATTATGCGTGACAATGCTAGTCATACGACATTTAATATTGCGAATGTAATCAATTTTCAGTCCACCATATTATTATATGTACTACGACCTTAGTAATCGGGTGAAAATATCGATTCTTCATTATCGAAGAAGTAGACGGCAACTCAAACTCGCAAGTTGACACATAACATCCTTGAGATTTCCGATACGGGTTGAAAGAATATTGGCGACTGTTCAATGCAAAAGGCGCCGACTAGGTTTGGCCAGCCGGCCGTTCACCGCATTAATCCTCTCACATAAAATAGTGTCAGTGGTTTACAAAACAATTTGCGGTTTTGGGTTTTGGCATTTCACCCAAAGGTGCAGGCCACATGACGTGCTATTTTTCGAAGGCATCAATCGCAATCAAAGGGTTGCCGAAACATCCTGTCATATATTTTTCAAAAGATTTTGAAAACAAGGGCGGGCCTCAGACATGAATTCTAAATCCAGACACGTGATTTTAATTTTAATTCGGTGCTTATAAACTCCGCAAAGGTTTGGAAGCTGAAGGCAATAAATTAAACGAGATTATATAATTATATTGTATATTGCACTTTCTCGTGGGAATGTTCGCACATCCATTCCACCCTGTGAAATCCTCTTCAGGTCACAGGTGCCACACTAGTTGCAGGTATGTTTTTTTATTTTTTGTATTAATAGTTTCAGTGGAAAAAAAACAAGTTTGCACAATGTTCTTTCTATCGATGTGCACGTCTGCAAAAAAAATTATATCTTGGACAGTCACAATATAAAAAAATCATTGCTTTTAATAATGGGAGAAAATTCCCAAAATGAAAAAAACGTGACCATAGAAAGTGGACCAACAACACTTCAATGTGAACGAAAATCAAATGTCATGTGATAACCAGTGTTGTTTCCATTACTTGTTTTGTTCATGTTAATTACTTTAGTTGCTAGAAATATTTTTAAAACAAACTTATTTACACATTGAATTTAGCAATCGAGCTAAGCAAGGAAATACCGTACATAATACGTGCACATAGAAATCCAAGCTTTATACAGGCTTAGAGGATTGTGTATTAATTATAGAAGTAATTGTTCTACTAAGCTAAATGTAGTATAGGCCCTATGACTTGCTTGTTTAATTGCGAGTAATGTTAAATTTCATCACACTCACTTTCATTGTTAACGTCAATCAACTTCAAAGCGGCACAAAACATGAAAATATCCTCGTCGAACAACGATTTTGGCGTTTTCCTAGTAGTAACAGAAAGGCGGATGTGTGAAAATAATGTGGAAATAACATTTTGATTGTTGTCATAAGTTTGTTTTTTAAATTCAAGTAACGCTTCATTTCTTACTGAAACGAACGTTTGCCCATGTATTGATATCACGCCCCAGAACTCCCGTCTCTACTTACCGAAGAGTATGAGCGAAGTTAACCACACTCAATGTTGGTGAATTTATCTTTATTATTTTTTGTACACCTCTTCGCATAATTACGGTTAAATGGCTGTCACAATCATCTTCAAAATCTGACCTGCCTCCTTTTAAAATACAGGTGCATAACTGTTTCTCATGAAGATCGCATGGCATTTACCTTATTTACACATTCGAATTATTGTTGGTATGGGAAATTGTAAATCAACAAACTAATAAATCAATAAACAAAAAATCTGCCGACTCTAATATAAATCTAAAAGTAAATGGAACTACAATCACAGATCAACAAATAGTGTCAGATACCTTCAATCACAACTTTGCAACAATGGCAGGTAATCTCACCCAACATCTAAATACTGATGGCAAAGCATCTGCTAAATATCTAGCAGATTCAGGTAAAGCTCCATCAAAATCTTTATTTGTAAACCATACCAATGAAACTGAAATAATGGACATAGTTATGAAAATGAAAAATCTCCAATCTTGTGGGCTTGATCAAATACCCATGACAATAGTCAAAAAAATTATACGTAATATAGCGCCAGTCTTAACCCACATTTTTAATTACTGTATTGACAAATCAATATTTCCGAAGAAATTAAAGGTTTCAAAAATAATACCTTTATTTAAAAAGGGTGACAAATCGGATGGAAATAACTACCGACCAATTTCTCTACTGCCAGTATTTTCTAAAATTTTTGAAAAAATACTCCATACAAGAATTACTTCATTCCTTGAAAAAGAACATCTACTATCAAATAGCCAAAATGGGTTTAGGAAATATAGGTCAACAACTAATACCATAGAAAAATTTATTAATAATATAACTCAAGGAAAGAAAAAAAATGAACGCTTAATTGGAATCTTTTGTGCCCTTTCGAAAGCTTTCGATTGCATAGATCACGCGTTACTACGGCTAAACTGCACTATTATGGCATAAGAGGTCATGCGTATAATCTAGTTAAATCATATCTCACGGACAGGAGGCAACATGTAGAAATTTAAACCACAGATGAATACAATCACGAGAAATGTTACTTATCTGATGGTGAAGCAGTCAACTGTGGATTCCTCAAGGCTCCATACTAGGCCCTCTATTGTTCATAATATTCGTAAATGATCTCACTTACATCTTGAAAAATATAGGTATTGAATTATTTGCGGATGATACCAGTATCCTAATAAGAAGCAAAATACATGACAATATGATAGTCATTAGCGAAGAAGTGCTGAGCGCAGTAACTAAGTGGTTCCAAAATAACAAACTTTTACTAAATGCCAATAAAACTAATTTCATAGAATTCCACCCAAGTAAACAAACTCATAGTCAAAACAACAATTTAACAACAATCAATAACACGGGCAGAATACACCGTGATAAAAAGAGTTCACACAACAGAATTTCTTGGAATCCATATCGACCAAAATCTAAACTGGCACACACATTGCGATATGTTAGCAAAAAAACTAAGTTCTGCATGCTTTTCACTAAAACAATCAATTTAATCACAAACAAAAAACTGCAAAAATGCTTACTATGCTAATTTGAATCACATATGAGGTATGGCATAATATATGGGGCAGCTCTGTAAAAGCGGACACAATATTTAAAACTACAGAAAAGAGCAATAAGAAATATTCTTGGACTCAAACAAAAGAAAAATTCTTACATTAAACCTCACTGTAAGCCACACTTCATCAAACACAAAATCCTCACTTTCTACAAGTCTATACATATTTCAATCCGTACTAAATTTAAAAAAATCTATGATTAATGAAGAAATTGACAGAACAATAGCATTCACAGCCATAACCAAGACAAGCAAACAACATACACACTAATTATCTCAAGCGAAAACATTCACAACTTAACTCCAATTATATAAGTTCTAAATTATTTAACAAGCTACCGACAAGTCTAAAAGCCATTTCTAATATGAGCATTTTTAAAAACAAACTAAAACAACTCCTATGTAACAAAGCATATTACTCTATTGGGGAAATTTTTTGAAGGACAAACTACTATAACACTGTTAGGCTATCTTTATACTACAATTCTAAATAGGCCTAATAGATATAGATATATTGTACTATTGTTATGTTTGTATTCCACAAATAGGCCAAGATATATTGTATGGTAGGCCCATTTCTTTGTCTTGTGTTTTAAATTTTGTCTTATTTCTATAGATTCATTTAAGTCTGATTATTATATTAATATTTGTTTGCCTTTTTTGTCTCTGTCTTATCTTTGTTTTATGTACTGCCTTAAATTGAAACCAATCTCGGCCCACAAAATCCATACTAGACAAATACTTGTTCTCTCGTTTCATTAGTATTCTCTTATATACGAGGCACTCAAATTCTATTACTAGCCAACAGTAAAATTGTTATGATATGTACAAACTAAGACTAAGGCATTAATTATCAAGTAACTTATTTTTAGGATAGAAATGTGACGTAGTATATCTCAATTTGCATCCTGCTTGATACAGCAAATTGTACCTTTCCAAACACCTCAATAACAAAGTTTATTTGTTTAGGAATAAGTAAATAAATACTTATTCCAGACAATATATTCTTAGAGGTCATCACAAAGTGTAAATTATTATAATGTAATATGCTATGTGTGTGGAAATAAAACTTACTTACTTACTTACTTACTTACTTACTTGGAGAATAACACAACCAAGCAACAAGGGCGGTTTTAGCATGTGCATTGTACAATGTGCTTGGTCTCGTGTGGGCCTGGTCTGCCTGCATACCACGATTTTAATGTTTTACTGGGAGAGGGCGTAAGCTATTCTGTTCTTGTTTATTAAGGGCAAACTGAATTTATTCCCCACTAAACCAACCATGCCGAACCCAGTAATCAACGTTTACAAACACTCTACTTTGGCAATTTTCGTCTAACCGAGGAAACAACGTGGGGGGACGAATATTTTTAATAATTATTGAATAACTCTCTCAATGACATTGCTGAAATCGAATTTTAAATTACGAATTATTGAAGATATAATGGGTACCACAACATAGCCTAGCACCGACAGTAATACAACACCTAAACTTTTTTTTTACCTTTACCTTTTTTTGCGTTTAGCAATGTCCCCACACTGCAATTAATCCACTCCTTAAGAAAAGTGCATTTGAATCCACCAATCTTTTAAAAAAAAAAAAAATCAGCACATATAAATGTATCGATAATTCTACGTTTCCCAGTCTTTGTAATCATGTATCAAAATTTGATCTCGTCACAACATCAATAGTGCTTGTTACATGAGCCATTTTAAAATCTAGAACTTCACCACCACTTATTTATCCACTATATTTTAGTATGTTTTCAAGCTACCTATTGCAAAGTGTTTTAATCTTAAGAATGAATTGTGTAATTAAAAGCAATAATCTCAATAATTGTATTTAATTTTAATTTGATAGTTATTAATGGCTCTAGTAATTATTTGTAATTGCTGAATTCTAGTTAGACATAATATGTTACACTCATGTTACACCAGCACTACCTTAGTACCTCAGTAATACCTTAGTGATATAGATGTATTTTGACTATGACAATATCCGATGTTTTCCGGAATTTTGAATTCTGTTGTTAGATAGCTCATAAATAAATAAATCATAAATCATAATTGCCACTTATTATTTTCAAAATATACTATCGTAACAGAACAAGAGTATTAAAATTCAAAACATATAATAACCAGATTAAGTAGGTTTGTAAAAAAATTAACTATAATAACCTCAGTACATGAAACTCCAAACATTCAAATCCTCTGTGTATGCCTGGTTACCACTTTGATCATTTATTTTTGCCTAATACCCATCATTGTTACTATCATTCACTAGGCTTTGTACTATATTTTTTGTGTTTTTATATGTTTTATATTTATATATTTTATTTAGGGATTTTATTAATTATATTTTAAGAATCTAGGCACTTTTGGTGTAAACCTAAAAATTCCAATGTGGGGGGCTAGCCATTAACTTAGCCCCCCACATTGACTTTGCAATTGCCCCAAATGTGACCTGCTCAAGACGATTTATCTACGGCACATTTCAGCACAAAACGAGCACATTTCGTGGAAAATTTTTCATTGGAAATTTCCCAAATGGGGGGGGCTAGCCTTAAAACTTTTGGCCCCCCCACTTGACTTTGAAATTCCCCCCAAACGTACCTGCTCAAAACGATTTATCTACGGCACTTTCAGCACAAAAGAGCACATTCGGGGAAAATTTTCTTTTGGAATTCCAATGTGGGGGGCCAAGTTATGGCCCTAAACCGGGTTTTCTAAGGGGGGTTCCTGGGTTAACGTACCCTGGGCCTGACGAGCGAATGAAGGGAATTGTAGATGGTGGTCTTTCCTCGCCTGGTTCCTAGAGAAGACGGGGCGACCGCGTCCCGAGCAAGGCCGCCCTAGATGGGCCCTCATACGACGATAGCGAGCGCTTAAGGGGCGGCAGTCAAGACTATTTTAGTTGAGGAATAGACGGAAACTTTAAAAAAATTTTCTGCTTTTGTGTTTGTGGAAACGATATGTTTTCAATAAGAAAATTTTTTTTTTAGCCAGAGTATACGTAGACATTTATTCTTTTTTCTGCAAATTTACCTCTAAATTTAAAAAAGAAGACTTCACTTTTTCGATTTACTTTCCCCCTTTACTTATTTTAAAGACTGTTACAAATTTCAAAACGTATTCACAAAAATTTTCGGAACTATTCGGGTATTCTAAAAAAAAAAATTTTCCTTTTAATTTTCGCAAAACAGGATTTACTCACAAACGGGAGATTTGTCGTTCTGGGGAAAAACTTTTAAAAAATATAAATCTGTACTAGCAAATATTTTACTGCTCCTATCTTACCAGTCCCTGTTATCTTGGGGGCACCCTGTTTATTTTATGGGCGACTTGACACTAAACCAATTTAAAAAAATCTAGGGAAACGCCAAAATCTTTTTTAGACGAGTGAGAAAACCACGGTTGAGTACCCCTAAAAATTGTTGGATTTAAGTTAGGTAAATTTTATTGTGGTATAAATTTGGGTTTTTTAAGTTTTTAAATTTAAAAAGGGACGTCAAATGCCCGGGCCCTAAAGCCCCTTTAGCCAAAGATAGTCTAGGGAGGTCTAAGGTAGGGGGAAGAAAAATAAATTTAGCGGATCAAAAAACCATGGGTCATACCTTTTTAACAAGGGGCTTTGGCGGTTTGCCTAGTATAATCTTTATACAAACATTTGTTGTGGTGCGGTCTTGTACTGCCTAATCGTGTACTGCCTAAAAAAGGTTTTTATACCTGCTTGACCTTTTTTTCTTGTACTGCCTATAAAATTTCTTGTACTGTCTAAAAATGGATAGGTGGGCGTGGCTGTCTCGTACTGCCTAAAGCCTAAAGTGCTGTTTTGGCAACGTATTTATTTTTGCGTGTCTTTATTTCTTGATACCCTGTATTCCATTAGGGCGCGTTATTTAAAATCTCTCTCTCTCTCTCTGGTTAGCTGGTTTGATGTAAGAAAAGGCCCCATGTCCTTAATCTGCCATAAAATAGACTTTAATCAATAACATCTTTCTTATTTACTTTTTAGTTCCGTATTTTTAGAAGTCTAGTTACATGTATTGTTGATTAAAGTTTAATTTTAAGTTAATTTTATAATAAAGTAACACCTTGTGTTTCAATCATAATGACCTAAAAAATGAGAATATATGTATAT
The DNA here is from genome assembly GCA_024449915.1 of Sweltsa coloradensis. Lineage (NCBI taxonomy): Eukaryota > Metazoa > Arthropoda > Insecta > Plecoptera > Chloroperlidae > Sweltsa > Sweltsa coloradensis. The sequence continues at coordinate 10,765 of JAMZAV010005335.1, read as the reverse complement.
TTGAATTGGTTATTTTTTAATCATGACCTTTTGTTTATGTCACACTTTTATGCTACTCATCTTAAGAAATTGAATTCCTTTGTTAACATAATATGTGTACACGTATTTTTCCTATTGTTCGAATAAAAGTCAAGTCTCTCACTCTCTCTCATTGCGTGTAGGAAATAATGTATACTTTCTATTCTATTTTATTATATTATTATTATGATTATAATAATGCTTATATTAATAAAAGTATGCCCTGACTGAAGATCAAACGAAACTAAAACATCTGGCTGAACGCGCCATAGCTCTACCAATTGAGCTATCCAAACACAAAACACATATTTACTAAATTGCTATTTGTTGTGACTAATGACATCCATGATCGAACAGAAGACTGCCATTTTTCTGTCATTACTGAAAGAACACTTGGAAAAATCCAATTACCTCTCATCTCTTACGAGTTGAGTAGTATGAATATAAGGTTTTTAAGCAGCACTCATGGGAGATGAGAAGTGATTGGATTTTCCCATGTGTTAATTCAAGTAATGACAACAGCATGTCAGTCTTCTGTTCGATTCATATCATGGATATTAACAATCACAACAAATAGCAATTTAGTGAAGGAGTGTTCTGTGTCTCGATAGCCAGAGGTTCTGGGTTCGATCCCCAGTTGGGGAATACTGTTACGAGAGAGAGAGAGAGGAGAGAGAGAGAGAGAAGGAGAGAGACAGAGATTATTTCAATAACGCGCCCCAATAGACTACAGGGTGTCAAGGAAAAAAGGCAACGCAAAAATACGTACTTTGCCAATACAGGGGTTTCTTTAGGCAGTACGAGATAGCCACTCCCACATATTCTCTTTTAGGCAGTAACGAGAAAAATCTTAGGCGGTACAGAAAATAAGGTCAAGCAGGTGTATAAAAAAACCTTTTTAGCAGTACCGGATTAGGCCTTACAAGATACACCATTTTGTGGTCACAGACCCTTGTTGACAGATAGGCTTCACCCCGTCTTATCGACGCCGGTGTATGACCCTTAGACAGTACTTCCTCCAGCGTCTGTATGCAAAAATTAAGACGATTCCGTCTGGGCTCGGGGTAGAATTGGCCCGACATGGATCTGCTCTCCTAAAAAGTTGATTCAAGGAAAGGGTCCACCTCGCAACTCAGCTAATAAGAGTGAAGTATTTATATACTTCCCAAACCAAAGGCGAGCTCTGGATCGTCGTCGGGGGACCCTCCCCCGTCCTTGACGACCTCCACCGACTAACGGTGACAGTGGACACAACGAACCGATGACAAAGACAATGACGCCACAACGTGATAAATCCCCCGTCCACCCACTTACCAATGCTGGTTCTGACCAGCATGGGCCCTCCCTCCCACCCCTAGCTAGAGTCGTGCATTATGATATTAGAGAATGAAAGGAACATAACAAAATGAAACATATAATTCGCAGGCATATAACCTAAAGACGAAAAGAAGCTGATGATATTGTTTAAATAATCTTATGTTGGTTGTACTGGTTTTGCCTTGCTTGTAGGTGAATGTGCGCGCCTCTTATATGTGATTATTTGGTTACCAAGGTAACGGGAAATTGTTTACGAAAAAAAGAGCTTTTTAAATCAAGTCTGTTGTGTGAATTGTTCCCGATATTTACGTTTATTCATCTAATATTCTTAGTTTTACTTAAAAACATCCAAAAGACGTGCGTGTATTACTTATGTTATGGGCCGCAGAACGTGAATTACTTTTAAACCAGTGAACATACTAGTGTGTGCACGATTGCGAATGCCGGTTGAGTAGTCTTGGAAGCGTGATCGTTCCACATAAAGCTTTTGTTTGTAGTTGCAAGCTAGGCTAGTTTGGTTTATTAAAGTGTTTTTAACCTTGTTCGAACTTTCTTGGACGGTGACCTAGACAGCTGTAGAAAGTATTTGTATTTGACAGTGTGGTAAAGGGTAAGAGGGGCGTGGTGTGTGCTCTTAACCTAGGGAATCGGACGAGAGTGCAGATTCACGTGGTTGAATTCGTGGTGTAGCAAGGCGGGCACTTCTTATAGCTGGGGGGTCCAACTTAAATTACAACTATTTTCGCTAGGTTAGCCGAACTTTTCGCTGCTACAGGTGCGCCGCGCTAATTCTAGGATACAATCCGATAAGAGACCGCAAACCCGAAATCCTTTCCGTTCCACGTCTATACTGTCCGCCAGAGATTGCGGACGTATAGCTTGTAACAAAGTTGGACCCCCCCAGTATAGAAGTACCGGCAGGCATAGCCTAGACCATCTTCAATATCAAAAATGGCTTCTTGGAGGAAACTTTAGCAGGCCACAGCTTCACCATTTCCCAGCTGACAAGCCGTATTGACAATGCTTGGTTTGAGTGTCAAGTCATAAATGTGGCTGAGAGAATGCTGGAGGGCCATAACAGGGTATAAAGACGTGGGAAATGTGCCACTATCTCAAACGGAGGTTAGAAGGAGATCGAAGAACAATTTAACAGCCACTTTCACTGATACTAATGTCAGTCAAGTGACGAGTTTAATTTGTGATATCAATGGACTCGAAATCGCTAAGGAAGCATGGCTTAAACACTCGATAGACTATGCAATGACAAGGTTCTCTTATGGTTTCAATGCTGTAACCTTCGTGAACTACTCATCTAAGCCAAAACATATGAGATGAGTGTCATCACTTGATTATTGCAGCAAATATGAACTTGAATAGAGTTTTGAAGAAGAATACATAGCATTTAGTGACAAGCACTATCAGGGATTTTTGACATAGGACTTCCACCAGATATGAAATCCTCATCAAACTCTCACGTTCATCAGCAACTTACGATGGCAGGTGTAAAGAAACTGGTTACTTGAGATGATATGAGATAAGCGAAGTGATGAAGGAAGCAGCACACATCAGCACTGAGGCTCGAGGCAAGAGCAAACTCACAACTATGGAGATACGGTGAGTATGCTGAATCTGATGATGTTCAAGGAGTTCAGAAATGCTTGATGGGAAGTAAAGCCCAGACCGGAAAGGGGAGACAGTACACCCAGTTGTTTTGGTGTTATGCATGTGGCGGGGAAGGACATTTGCTGCCAATGTCCCCAAGCGTGAAGAACTGGGAGAGAACAAGGCAGAACCATAAGAAAGCTATGCGACAGTTAACCCGGGAGCTGTATCTTTGTGTTCTAAAAGAATGTTGACAAACATTTAGGAGTTTGGTTACTCGACTGCGGTGCTTCTAGACCACCTGACTCATCGAGAGAGGACCTCATCCACCAAACTTTGCAGAAATGCGGGAGAATTGAAGTGGGAGATGGATCTCGTAAGATTACGGGAAAAGGGGAGAGTTACTCTACAAATGTTCAGATGGAATGTGGGAGGTAGGACATTGAATTCCAGGAAGTTTTGCTAAGTGCCTGAACTCCAAGACAACTTGATTTCCCATGGACAGATTGGAGAAGGGTCTCAAAATTTCAGCGTTCCAAGGGTTGTCAAAAATTCTACTGGAAGAGAGGATGGTTTTCCAGCGCACGAGGTGTCAAGACTTTACTATTCACTCTTTAGGTGTTGGTCACATGAAAGACATACAAGATGATAACATCAACAAGAAAATGAGGCATCAAGATGTCCGCTCTCTACCTGGGCACGCATGCAGGGTCATCCGAACGAGAAAGCGTTAAATGAAGCTAGATGTCATTCAGGAGCTTACAGAGAAGGATAGCAGAGAGTAAGCTGTTTGCCTTGCGCTTGAAGGCAAGATGAGACAAGACAAATTCCCAGTGGGTGAGGGTAGAAGGCAGTAGAAGTAACAGAACCCGGGGCATTCACTCTGATTTTGATGGGTCCCATCACACGGACCATGTCGGAGGGGCCAGAAGTATATTGTCATGTTTTAATAGATGGGCGTCAATATGTATCGGAAGTTTCCATAACTAGGAAGAGTGATGTCCCTATCGATATTTTACAGAAGTGACAAGGAGGATCAGAAGTAGTACATGGGGAGGAAGTTAAGAACTTCCAGACTGTCACGGTTGGGGAATACACAGTAAAGACTTTCGGATATTTGAGTAAGTGGAATACTGCATAGAAGTTCCGTTCCTACACACCACAGCAAAATGGTCTGGCTGACGAACTAACCTCACTCTCGGAAACGTGATGAGGTGTATTAGTCATCGAAGCCCGGGTGCCTGCCTTCTTCTGGTCGGAGCGCTCAAGACAGGCCTGCTATGTACGCAACAGATGCACTTCAACGCCACTTGACTTCCGCCACACCAGTTGGGTGTGGTCGGATAAAGTTTACTGAGAGGAATGTGGAAACAACTCAGAGAATATTTTGGCTGTCAAGCTTGGCTGATACCGACTGTTCAACGAGCGGGAAGCTTGGACCCAGAGCCACGGATGTGAAATGCTATTTTGGTTACGACCGAAGGAATCAGGGATACCGTTTGTGGGACATGCAAGGAAAGACGATCATCAGTTAGCAAGATGTCAAAGTTCCCGGGAACACGTATTTGCCCTTCTAGTCTGCGAGTCGACCAAAACCCGACAACTAATGAGAGATGCCGAGGTGTTTTGTTTCCAATGGGGGAGGTGCTATGATCCACGAGAGAGGTTGCTAGTTCCAGGGTATAGTACACACTTCCAAGGAGAGTGCCAGATCAAGGAGAGGTGCCAGTCCAAGAAGAGTTTCTCAGACCACGGAGGGATCCAATCCAAGAGGATCCTAAATGCAGAGAGGAAAATAGTCCAAGAAGGGATCCTAGTGCGGTCATAGAACGCATCCTGGAGAGCTACCATTGGCGATCCGAGAGAGCGAGGGTTTCTCAATTTCTCAAAAACGTGTGCAAGCTGTAACGGTGTCCGGTGCGAAGTAAGGAGGGCCATGGCATCGGAAACCGAACCGCTGAGGAGGCAAGTGGAGTTGATGGGACGCCATGTTGGAAAGAGCTAAGTAACATGGCGGCCCAATCCACTGGGAAATTTAGTAAGAAGGCCTAGGGATTCAACTGTAATAGAGAGTAAGTGGGTGTTTCCCTAAAGAAATGTGGAAAAATTCGTTAGTTTAGGCTAGGCCTAGTAGCGCAGGGCTTTAGACAGCGTATGTATGCAGTGATCGGAACCTTTAGTCCCAGTGGTACACCGAAAAGCCTCTGCGAATTTGAGGCCCATAGCTATAGAGAATGACTGGGAGATAAGTCCCATCTTGATGTAGTTTGGGGCGTATCTTACAGTGGATTTTAGAGATACTGTTTCTGTATGGAACCCCCTTGTTTTGCTTCGATGGATGCAGAAAGATATGTTTGCAATCCAAAGAGCATATATGGTTTTAAAACATCCTGGGCGTTACTGGAACCCTCACTTGCACGTATTTTACTCAACTAGGTATGAGACAGAGCGTAAAAGAGTCCGTCCCGTTTATGTTAGAAGCGGAGTGATTATGGCCAGTGTATTGATGGATTTCATAGTTTAGGACCTATAGCTTCTGTTAGACCAGCCAAAAGCGTTTTATCTGATCATGTGCAAATCAAAACTGGGTGTGTGTTGCCATCTACTATCTATGACAGTCGAGGACCGTCCAGGGGTGAATTGAATGTTAAATCAACATTCATATAATTATGATGAATATTAGAAATGTTTTTCTATGTCAGATTGTAGAGTCTAACTCACCCTAGAGATTGGAAGTGTGAATTAGACAGAGATATGGTTGAGCTCCTTCTGTCAACACATCTCCAGAATGCTGTGGGATGTCTATTGTACGTATCATAAACACAGGGCAGATATAGCCAATGCTGTGTGTTTTGTCCAGTCCAATTCTGCGAGGATCCGTTTAACGGAGATTGGGTGAATTATTAAGCATATCCTCCGATATTTTGAAAGCCACAAAAGATACAGCCTTAATTCCTAAACTGGTAAACCAGTCAAATCTACACTATTCAGATTGGGCCATAATAAGCTAGTACGCAAAATCATTTCAGGGTATGTTCATTTTAGCTGGAGCAGCATTATGTTGGCGCGTAAAAAGCAAGGTGTTGTTGCTACCATCTTCAACACACGCAGAGTATGTTGCATGTACGATTAGTACTGAGTTTGTGGTGGTTTGCGGAGATTTCCTAATGAGTTGGACAGAAGGTCAATAATATAAACCATGTACAATCTTTGGCAGATAATATGGGTGCTATTTGCATAGCATATTCAAATGCTATCTCTGACCGAAGCAAACCTTAATGTTAAGTACCATTAACAATAGGAGATTGATGAGAATGGGGAGGTGATATTCAATATGTGAGAATGGCAATGAGAATATTGCTGATCTCCTTACAAAACCACTTTCTGGAACAAAAACCAAGGATTTGCACAAAAGTTGGGATAATTGTTTTAGAATTTTAGTTTTGTATAAAATGATTAATGCCATTACTCATAAGAAGTAACATGACAGTAACTACGTCTGCTGAACGAATGTCATAGTATAATGTCCTAAGTTTGTTTCATGTCATATGTATTAAATTGTTACATCATGTTAATGTCAGGATGGTATGCTATGTGGATTGAAAATTATATATTTCATTTCGAGGAGAGGTATTAGAAATCGAAAGTAACCTAACCAATGAAACATTACTTAGCATATAACCTAAAGAAGAAAAGCAGCGTGATTGATAGTTGTTTTAATAATCTTCTGTTGGTTGTACTGGTTCCCTGCTTGTAGGTGAATTTGCTGCACTCTCTATGTGATGTATTATGGTTACCAAGGTACGAATTGTTTGACGATAAAATGGCTTTATTGAATCAAGTCTGTTTGTGAATTTATCCCGATTATTTACAGTTTTATTCATACTAAAAATTCTTAGGTTTTACTTAAACCATCAAGAAGACTACGTGGCTTAATATTATACTCTAACGTTGACGCCTTCCTAAATATCCAAATGAACCCAAAAAATAAAATATTTAGCCTAGGGCGAACAGAGAAAGTGGTTTATAGTTTTTTTTGGTTTCAGGTGCGTCAACCGTTTGTCGTCGCCTACTATGAAAAATGCTGGTCCCATACGTCCCCAATTTAGTTTAGTTTGGATTAAAGGTGTGCGACACTGCTAGGTCAAATCACCACTTTTGCCTAGGAGGATATAGGGAGGAAAATCCCATGCTGGTGCTGGGCAGAATAGCCTATCGGTAAGGTGAAAGAAAGGATGGTTCTCGACGTCGTGGTCGTCATCGCTTTGTCATCGTTCGTTTTGTCCTGGTCGTCGTCGTGGGTGAGGAAGGTCGTCAGAGAATATGTATGGGGATCCCCGACAACTGACTCCGAGCTCGCATTCTAAGTTTCGCGAAAGTCATATACTTCCCTACTACCAGCTGATTTTGCTAGATAATAAATACGTCGCACTGTTCTTGTAGTATCTCAGCAGCCCAAACGAAGTGTCTAATATTATGCCAGCATCGTTTTACAGAATGACAGAAGCCTGCATAATGTAACAAAATAATAACTTGACTTGGTTCATCTGATCGCAAACTTTCACGTGGCGTGTTCATTTTACTAATGGATTTTTCAACATTTGCAATCTAGATTTAATCTTTCAAATATATCTTATTTTTTCTTTTGTTCTTTTTGAGTTTAAATCGCAATGGATATTGCTCATTTGTTAGAAGTTCTCAGTTACAATGTCACATATGTGTGGTTTAAAATTTCAGTCATATAGTTGCCGTTCGGCCGTAATGAGCCCGGACAGACAGCATTGGACACATCAAACGAAACACGATCGAGTACGTTAGGGAAGAGCTCGTTTCGCTGCGCGAAAAACAAAAAAAAACACATCGTCTAATAATACCCGTGATTTACACAGTCCTACACATACTCATAGCTAACACGAAGCCCTAACATGTATTTTGTACCTTCAGTCCTTGCATCCCACTATATACACTAATAATCATATTTAACAATACACTGAAAATAAGCATACTCAAAACTAGTGACATGACAAAGACTCCACGCAACCTCCAACCTCCGCAACTGCAGGTACACCACGCACCACACACCACCAATGCGTGCTAGAGCACGAGCTCCGCCTCGCTACTCGATCCGTTGACCACCACGACCGTCACATGCCCCGGGCTCGCGTCAAACAACCCATTGTAGAGGGAGCATGCATCACCCATGAGATGCCACATATGGCGGAATTTCTTATTTTTTACATGCAGGTACATATCTGAAGACATAACATAAGTTTACTTTCGTTTTTATTGACAATATGCCTTTATGGTCCATCACAATAAACACACTTGTTCAACGTTTGTAGCCCCACCCGTTTGGTCAAGAATCGGCACACCCACAACCCACAAACTCTATAAAAACGATCGCACTTAAAAACGTAAAAAATCGTAAAAAGTACGATATTAATGAGAAATATTTCATGCGATTCGACGGATTTAGTTCAGAGATTTCGAAGGTCCCTCAAATTTTTTTCACACAACATTCATCAGATTGCATATGCCCTATTTGCAACCTACTGTACATAGAAGAGCAAACAACAGACAAAATACAAAAGAAAACACACGACAGCTAATTTTTGGGGGTCAGTGAATTGAGTCTTCGCATTCGTTCATCCAATGAGCGTGGTTTTTGAATAGAAAATCCACATGTTTTTCCAGTTGTGTTCATGTTGGATAAATGCGACGTACTGGGTTCCAAAGTGTGATTTTTGGTCCCGGGCCCCTTTGAGGTTCAAGAAATATTTTATTAAAACTATTTTGGAGAGAACGTTCTATTCCAACTCTCACAAGACGCCACTAGTCTTATTACTAATTGAATTAAACAGAATGATTTGTACTGGGCACTCACTTTTGGCTAGTAGCAGTCGATCGTTGTGAGGTCCGAATTTCAAGATGGCGCCACTTGTTTGTTATGCAGCATCTCGATACGACGATCGATGTTGTTCGTTTCTCTTGACACTGACGTCCCTTCATCCTCTTGTTTGCACATGCTCAGCGAGTAAACCTAACAAGCACTTGTAATGTATCGGCTGTGAGACAGAGTTTTTAATTTACGTCAGAATGTAATTTCTAATGGAAGATCAAAATTATGTATTGTTCTTGCGCCAATTCATGCTTTTTCCTTCCTGCTTTTGCCCATTTATTTCGTTCGACTAGGAAAGCGTTACTTTTTAACTATTAGATAAACACTAAACACCATCCGAATTTGAGGAACTTTTTATGTTCTTCCAACTCAGATGTTAGGGAAACTAATGTGCGACTAATTAGAAGGATTCCTGCCCTTGTACGATATTAGGAAGACCATTACTGTTGATGTTCAGGGACTTGCTACCATCTTTTTTAAAACACTTCAAAAGTTTGTCATGTCTAAATCCACTAACAAACTACAACGACCACTGACCTCGGCCTACTCCCAGCCATTCAATCATCTGAACGTTTGCATATTCTGCTTCCATGATCATGCAATGCTATGGTGATGTAAACTGTAAAGGCACAAACAAAGTGGACGATATCCATGAACAACCAAGATCATGGCTGTGTTGGTAACATCAGATTGTCTCTCTTCACGTGACCCGAAGGCTAAGTGATCCCAAATGAGCTGATGTTAAAACGCAAAACGATGCATCCCAATGTTTGAATGATCCTTTCAAATAAAAAGCAGAAACTTTTGTTGAGAGTGAAATATACAAAGATTGACTTGAATTATATAAATATATATAATAATATATTAATTAGATAACAATAGAATAAATAAATAAATAAAATTCAGAACAAAACGAAAAATTAATATTACATGCAGAAAGTCCATTAAAGGTAACATTTTCAAGCAGCCTATAGTTAGAGGCATATGACTCACCGGCCCCAATTGAGTTTTGCAAATTTACCATTTTGACTCCCCTGTTACGTCCCAAACCGCCACTGGGTAACTTGCAAACAAGGTAAAATTATACTCCAAAATAATACCCTATCAGATATATCTGTTTGTTCTGTTTGTTTTGAAATCACTTTTGAGTTTTCTTATCTGGAAAAAGTCTAACTATTGAATTTCCGGCATTCACAAGTAAAATAAAATGTTCATGGCACCTCCATTTTACAATCATGATACATGAAATCTAGACTATTTCATACTATTGCACAGTGGTGAACGAAAGACTATGGTCGGACTGCAGGTAAAGCAGCATGTCTTTTCGATTGACAGCGTGCGAGTAAACCAGATACCTTTTCAGGGGGGGGGGGCCGAATTCTTCCGGTGGGGAAAAAGTCTGTCGCCTCACCCCCAACCCTTTGCCAGGCTACCATTCAGCTGACAAAGCCTCTGCTATTCATAACTGGCCATGGATCTGCGGCTCACAACCCTCATTATCCCGCACTTACTAATGAATCTGGTGAAAGTTACAGTGGAACTCTTGATTTGTGTGCAGTGCTATCCCTCAAAGAAACTAATTTACAAGAGGCCGACTCGTGTACCAATTATACCCTTCGGTCAAACCGGACCTACCACTTGGATAACGCGTGCTCTACGTTGCCATAGAATTTCGCGTCAAACGCGACACGATTTAAATTTTCTGTTTCTAATTGTGTTGAAAAGTGGCGCCTCCTCATCGACCAACGCTGACCGCCGTGCCATCGGCTTAAGGGTTTGACAGGCTACTAAGACTAACTTAGTCCGCTCAGAATGAAGAGCGGGCCGAGAATAAGTCTTACTCTCTCTGCCACAAATACAGGACAGCTCTTAACTTTTTGTAAAAATTCGTGAGGTAATGAAATCAGTTTTGGGTACCTCACGGATTAT
>JAMZAV010005334.1:0-43160 GCA_024449915.1 Sweltsa coloradensis | reverse complement strand
TGCCAAGATGCCCGGGGCATGTAGATTATTTTCCAACATGGTAAATCTCTCACTATCGCCCGCAAGATAAGCCTGGGAAAAAGATAAGTCCACTTGTCCAGTAACAGGTCCCATGTGTCGTGATTGCAGGCCATTAAGATAACACTCTGTCACAGGCTATTCAAGGTCACAATGCGTTGGTGCGGGCAAGGGAGAGGGGGAGGGGGGGGCTGGAGCCCGAAGACTGGTGACTAAGGAGGGGGGAGGGGGGAGGGGGGGGGATACTGCCACAAGTCGGCGGCATGAACAAAGGAAATTATAATCCGAAAGAAAAACGCCGCTGTATGTTCTGATAATTTATTTTAATTGTTAAAAAAAAATTGGCATGTAAGTTTTCTGTCTGGGCATGTAAAATTATCTCCAACATGCCCAGCCAAACATGTGCCATAATAATTTTTTGAGCCCTGCGTATACCACAGCACTAAACTCAATCCAAATCTTGACAAGATCTTGATTAGATTTTTGAGCATGGAGTGTCCATTATTTATTACGTGACAAGTGACAACGTGGATGATATTTGGTGTGAAAGATGAGATAACAAGAAGTGCAAGATCACTTTAAATGAACTGATATGGAAGCAGCACGCGGGAGCGGGGTTAGGCCGCACCCTACATCTATCGGGATAAAAGCAAGGTTTAACCTTGAGTAACCTACGGTCCAATATAGGTTTTGTACATATGCGCCATGTTTAAGTAATGTTGTAGGGTAATCAATCAGTTGCAATCAATCAATCTTTTCCGCTTCATGTTGCTCCCGTCCCATGAATCGTGAGTCAACATTGTAGGCCTACACTAAAACATACGTGCTCTTTTACTTTTACAGTCAAATAGTTGAAAAGCCGTCCAAAAGATTTTAACTGAATCAGAACAGCCATAGACGAAAGATCAACATGACTCTAGGGAGTACGAAATTGGCGGTTTGACAACCCAGTATGCAGATTAGGGAAGCTATTACTCCATTTCAGTACTGTGCCATCTAAAATAGGTGGATCCTGGCTAAGCAATGGGATGTAGGTTGCTGATAAGCATATGAGGCCCTACGTACCTAGAGCTGTCCGTTCGACATTTGGCCAGGCCGTTTGGGCATCGGAGTCCGTATAAGGAGCTACCCTTACAATGGCTAGGACTTAGGGAGCCGTAGGGCCTAGACGCGTAGCCCAGCAAGTAGACCTCTAGTAGTCTAGCCTAGGCCTAGGCCCACCAAGTTTCTTGTTGCCAATGCCGTCATAAATCATAGCTAATATTCTGTTCACCGTAGGCCTAGCCGAGCCTAGGCTAGGCCTACAGGAAAATGTGACAACATAACCTAAATTCCCTGCCTAGTGGCCTAGGTTCTTTTGGGCAAAGAAAATAAAAATACTTACTAGAACTTGAACTTCGATTATTATTATACCAATTAACGGTCCTATTTAATATACAAGCTGGTTTGTTAAAATCATAAACACTACAATGAGGATTAGTTCTTGTTTGAACAGCAGTGTTTCTCAGCCACAATCCAATCGCCGCCATGTTTATTCTCGATTTCAATATTTTCACTCGATTTAACCATGATGACCAACACAATTCCGTACCGAAAATTTTAGTGCCACGTTCTTCCAACGAACCAAGATAAGCTTGCAAGTTTTCATACAGTTGGTAGCAAGCACTGTTTTTGGTTTTGTTGTTTTTGCTGACATTTGTCAATATTATTGTTATCAGATCAGCTGCAGGAGCTGTTATCTTGTTATTGTGTGGTTATTGAGCAACCTTATTTTAAGCAGTGAACGATGAAATCGGTGTTGGTAACTGGTGCAAACCGTGGAATAGGCTTAGGACTAGTCAAATACCTTACCCAACTTAAAGGAGGTCCTAATTGCGTCATTGCAACTTGCAGAAATCCTCAAAATGCCAAGGTAAAGCAGACAGGACTAGGCCTAGGCCCTACCCTAGGCCTAGGCCTAGTTGTTAGTTAGCCTAGGCCTAGGGGCCTAGGTAAGGTAGGCTAGGCTAGCTAGTTCGTTTGGTAGGCCTACTTTTTCGGTTGGTATGGACCGGTTTTTTAACACTCTTTTTTTTCAATAAAAACACTGAAAAACAACTATAGGCCTAGGCCCCTAGCTAGGTACCGGTAAGAAGTTTTGTAACGAAAAGGATTTCGGGTGCGCTCTTATCGATTATATCCTAGAACTAGCGCGGCGCACTGTAGCTAGCAGAAAGTTCGGCTAACCTAATGCAAGTAGTTTTGTAAAACCGGTCCATACCAACCGAAAAAGTTCCGTTCGTTTTAGGCTAGGCCTAGGGCCTAGGCTCACATTAACAATATCAGAGGCCTAACATAACTATTGCTTAAAGCCGGGTTCACGAAGTCGCTCTTCCGAGCGCGAAGCACAAGCGCAAAAGTTGAGCAATGTGGTAGGCCTAGGCCTAAAGCCTAGCTACTGTTTTGGTTGGTATGAATATGTTGACTAATGCTTAGTTCATATAAAGTCGTAAGGTTTAGTCGTAGTCGTATGGTGTAGTCCTAGTCGTAAGGTTTAGCAGTCGTCATGGTTTGTTGTTTTGTTGTTTGCTTTGTTGCAAGTGATGTTTCGATCTCTGATTCGCTAGTCATAAGAAAGATGAACATTTTCAGCTTTGTTATGACTACGACTACGACTAAACCATAAAACTAAACCTTGTGACCGTGTGTGAACAATAACATGTGTTTCATATGTTTCATCTGCTTCTTACGACTAGGACTAGGACTAGGACTACGACTACGACTTTATGTGAACTGACCATAAGGCCGCGTTCACATAACTTTGTTTTAGTCTTAAGAAATTGTTATTGTTATGAGAAATCCGATATCCTGATTGGTTATTAATGTTTCAATGGCCTGTCATAATGAAGTTGTAGGCCCTATACTCGTTTTCATTGGTCGTCGTAAGGATTATTGTCCTCTGATTGGTCCGTCGTAAGAATTTTGATTTTGTTATAACAATTTCTTAAGACTAAAACATAAACAATTTAACACGTTTTTCCTATCCCCTTATAGGCTAACTAAACCAATCAGTGTGAACGCTGCTTAAAGCGATAGCCAGACACGTAGCCTGCTTAGGGTTACCATACGTCCGGTTTAAAGCCGGACATACCCTCTTTTTTATGTCTGTCCGGGCGTCCGGGCGGTTTTTTCAAAATAATGCAAAATGTCCGGTTATTTCACCCAATTCCATGCAGAGGCGCATGCGCACCCTTCCGCCCCCTCACTTACCATTCACCGACCGTAAATCGCCGAATACGAGCAGCCGATCATGTCCGAGCGTGTCCGAGCGTGTCACAACACGCCAGGCTGTGCAGCAAGCAGTGTAGGCCTACTATCACGTGATTTAGTTACCATTTCCGTAGTCCGTACGTTTCGTGCCTTATGTCCACTTTGTACGGCGTACGTAAGGAAGTGTTTGTAGGCCTAGGCCACTTGTCTTAGTTTTGTCATAAAATGAAGTGTTCATTTAAAAAAAACACCACAATTTAAAAGGCGTCGGCACCACTGTCCTTCCTTCCTTGAAGACCCTTGTTCAGATCGCTCTAAACGCTATCCTGACGGTAAAAATGTCCAAACAAAATTTTGCCTCCGGCGGCTGGGGCTCCGCCCCAGACCTCTTGTAGTCCGCGAATGTCTGTGAACAAAATGTCCTCTTTTTTGCTGAGACACTTATGGTAACCCTAAGCCTGCTTCAGTAGCGCACGGGGACAGATGTTTGGGTAGGCCTACTCTTTCGGTTGGGACGGGACAATTTTTCAACTCAGTTTTTCTCGAATAAAAACAACGAAAAACCACTTGAAATGAGTATGAAATCAAAGATCAACTCATTATTAACAATTTATTAACACTAAACACTCTGAAAATATACCAATAATATGGAAAAATTAACACAGATTGAACACAAACACTCGTACATTTCACTGTCGCTCGTCGGCCATTTTGGATGTCTTGATTCTTGATTTTACTTAGGACAAGTCTGAACTATGTTCTCAGTCTCATTCTCATTCTTGGTCTCATTAAGAATGAAACCGAGTGTGGTATTTTCATTACTAGGTTTCATTCTCGTTCTCAGTCTCGATCGGGACCCTCCGTACGTTGCTTCTGACGTCACCGATGATTGATGACGTCAAACTGAGAATGAGAATAAGAATAGGTAAGCCACGTTTTTCAAGCAATCAGACACGACCTTAGTAGGCCTACTAACCTTTTTTACTAAAATACTCCACCTACAAAACCTTTAACGTCTCTACTTTAAATGCAAAAGAACTTTCGTTTAAAATAGCAACGTTAAAGGTTTTGAAGTTTTTTTATGTTACTACAACACCAAAAACGTGATTATTCTATTTGGGATTTTTTTATTATTGGATGAGCGAAGCGAAGACTTCAATTTCACCGACCCCCCAAAAAATTTAGCTCGGGTGTTTTTTTTTTTTTTTTAATTTGTTTTTCTGTCTGTTTGTTCGCTCTCTACCGGGCAAACGGCATATGCGATCTGGATGAAAATTTGAGGGGACCTTTGAAATCTCTGAACTTAGACTTGCTACGTTTTTGGGTATAATCGAAGAAATATTTCTCATGAATATCGTACTTTTACGACTTTATTCGATTTTTAGTGCGATATTTTCGTGACATTTGGGCCGATTCTGACCAAACGGGTAGGGCTACAATGTTCATATTTCATAATTTCATATGTACATTAAGGTAATGGTAATGTATTGCTTTTTGAAAGAAAAAGTTGAAAAAGTTAGCCAGAATCCATAGAATAAAGGTTTATAATTTAATTATAATTATAAAAAGCGTCGCTCACTCGCCGATTGCGCCGGGGCCTACAGGGTTGGCTTGGTCGCTTTGATTTAAAGTCCCCCACTGAAAATCAGTTATATAACTGAGTGGGTAGACTCTAAATAAAATTTATTTATTTATTTATTTATTTATTTATTAATATGAGTTTTTTTAGGTTTATAATGACAATTTACAAGTAACAATAGAAACTTGACAACAATCAACAACAATGCGTTCAAAAGGCACTTGATAAGTAAATAGATCCCACGCAATCTAAAAACTTACAAAAAAGCTCATCCATCAACGCGACGGGACTTTAGCGTTTTCCTAGTGTAATTGTAAGGTTACTTGCAGTGCGTACAACAGTTCAGTACAGTAGGCCTAGGCCGCGTCACTCCTCACCACTTATAGCTTACAAATACAAATTAAACAGAATAAAATGAAACATGTCAGTGTATTTTTTTATAATATAAATCTCAAATTATAAAATATAAACTATTACAAGTGGTTTTTCGTTGTTATTAATGGAGAAAAACTGAGTTAAAAATTCCCGTCCCAACCGAAAGAGTACCTATCGATGTTTGCAGGTTGAAGTGGAAGGCATGCTACGGTCGTCTGAGCTTTACTTACCTGTGCTAAACTCGGGTTAGGCTGACTAGAGCGAGCGAGATGCTGGTTGAGAGCGCCGGCTTATGGGCCAATGCCTTAGAAACGCTGAGATATAAGCTGTGTGGCGAGCGCAGCGCATGCATCGCCATGGGTCTTGCGGGTTATCCGCATTCGCTGACTGTGTGATGCAAGTTATGTCAACTAAAAACTATTCATTTTAGCACATGATTGAAAAACTCACTCAAGTTGTTCTTGAGAAAAGAATTACCGGTATCAAGAAACTAAAGAAAGAATCCAAAATTAAGTTTACGACAAAATTATTGAAGAGTTTGTCAAGTTAGACGAGCTGCTAGAGTTCATCTACATTCACTTAACAGTTAACAACAAGATATAGTTCATGATTTGAAATAAGTCGAGTGATTGAGTAAAAAAAAAATATTATGATCGAAAATCAAAATGATTTATAAAGCGGAAGCGGTGCGCTTCTCGTCCAGCTGGAAGAGAACTAGTAGCAACCTAGGGCTCCGTAACAAGAGTAGGTAACCCTTGCCCCCACGCCTCCCTACCCCCAACAAAACACTTGCTTGACGCGTGCATTTGTTGTTACGGTATGATTAATTTATTGTAGGCCTACCTTCGAATGCTACGCCTCGTCACTGCTAGCCTTACTTACTGCCCTCCCCCCAAACAAATGCGATCTAAATTCCCTTAAAGACCCACTAGCTAGGCTACAACATCCCAAGACAAGTCATTCCACTCCCTAACAGTCCTTTCCCAGAAACCAGTGGCGTATGCAGGAATTTATTTCGAGAGGGGCTTGGAAGAACGACTCAATAGTGGGAGGGGGGAGAACGCATCCCACAATAGTGCCCCAGTCAATTTTTTGAAAAATATGTGTTTTTGAAGTGGTTTTTACTTTTTATGTATTTCAGAAGAAGTTAAGGGGCTTTGCTGAACAAAAAAATGGAGAATGAATTGATAAATTTACTTTTTTGCATAAACCTAGGCCTAGATAATTTGCAGAATAAGTCTCTAATATTTAAGCTGGGATTTTGGGGTGGGGGGGGAAGCCCCCCGGCCCCCCTAGTTATGCCACTGCAAGAAACCATACTTGCCCAAATCCTTTCTTACTAGATTCCGCTGGAACTTCTATGGATGGGCCCCCTGGGCCCTACCTCTGTAAAGTAGGGTTGCCATAATTTAAACTCAAGCGCAGGGCCTAGAGGGACAAATCTTTTCACGCAAAAATAGCACAGGAAGAATGGGGGCCCTTCAAATAATAGCGCCGCAGACAATTTTTTTTTAAACTAGACTTTCAGAGTGCATTTTGAGCATCTCAGAAAAAAAAATACAACTGAATGAGTTAAAATATTGTCGTTTTTGTATGCAACAAACAGAAAACCACCAAAAATGCAAAAATAATTTTCTACCGAGCAAGAATATTTCCCCACTTTTCATAAACATAATAAACAACATCGGTCCTCCTAGCACTGAGCCCTGTGGGCCTGTGGTACCCCCGATGTAACCTCTATAGGCCTTCCATGTGACAAAGTACCATCAACCCTAACCCTTTGAGACCTGCCCTTCAAGAAATCCCCAACCCACCTCACAACTCCCTTATCCTCCCCCACCACCACATTGTTTTTAACCTTCTCTATTAATTAGCAACTCATGCGAGATATAGTGTCAAAAATGTTTTCAAAATCAAAGAAAACGGCATCTACTTCTCTCCCACCAGGGCCGGTTCTAGGCGAAAGCGACGTAAGCGGCCACTTAGGGCGGCACATTACTAGAGGTGCCCCAACACTTCTAATGAACGATTTTCAAAATCACCAGACTCGTTATCACTATATCGCGCGCGTAAAGCATTATTACGAGAGAAAAGAGTATAGGGAACACACACGTGACGTCACAGCTCGGCGCGGATCTTACTGATGGACAAGCATCCTCATTTCGCAAGTTGACGCCTGATGAACGGCTCAACAAATATCACGCTCTAACTTTTATACTATTCATTATTTGGACAAAACTTAAGAGGAATAATATTTAGCAAACATATCATTTCTTCTAATAGCGATTATTTCGATTTTTTTAGAGAACCGTTAGCTTGTTATAACAATGTAAGCATTATAAATGACAAAATTATCAACATCTTTAAGTCTTTTCAACTTCAATTGACACAAAACTACTGATCGGATTTCAAAAAGAATTCTCTCTAAATATGCATCTAACTAATTAGACAAGAAATAAATAAACTTTCTTGATAGAAAAAGCACAGAACGAAATTTTACAGCATAGCGTGCAGTTTTTCACGGCTCATCCGCACGTCAAAAGCGCGTATTTTAGATGAAAACACATACCATGCGTTTTACCCTATGCTATAAATTTTCGTTCTGTGCACTTTCTATCTAGAAAGTTATTTATTTCTTGTCTAAACAGTCCGATGAATTTTTTGAAAGCGGTCTTGTCAAAATCCGATCACTAGATTTTTGTCAATTGAAGTTGTTTTATTAAATTTCATAAAAAAACAAGTAAAAGTCTTAAATTTTATTTTAATATGTACATCGAAATAACAACTTAACGGCCGTGTAAAAATTCAAAGTAATCGCTATTAGAAGGAATGATATATTTGCTAAATATTATTGCTCTTAAGTTTTTCCCCAATAATGAATAGGATAAAAGTTAGAGCGTGATAAGTTGTGCGACGTTCAGCAGGCGTCCACTTGCGAACCGATGGTTGCTTGTCCACCAGTTGGGCTCAAAACGGAGAATACCCCTCATTCCCCTCGATTTGTGACGTAGGTGTGTGTACCCTATTACATGTAATGCCATGCTCGGGTGTGTGGAGTACTGCGTTTCCAACACAGTCAGTGCAGTCCTTCACAATCCCAAGCATATGACATTTAGCATATAGGCCTTAATTCTCTTTCTCCCATAATGCTTTGCAACAAAGCGTGCATGCACAGTTAATTCTGAAAATGGTCTATTACCTATGTATAATAACCGATTTTTCATGTTGAAATAGGGTGACCATATTCCTGAAAATAAAATCCGGGACAAAACAAATTCAAGACACCACAGCATTTGGTGGGTACGGTCCCCCAAAAAATTGCCCTGCAGGGAATTTTTTTAAAAACTTTTCTTAAGGTATTTTGGACACTTTTGATGGGTTTGAAACTGTAGAGTAGAGTGAGAATTTTTTTATTCGCTTGACCAATACATAGTATAAGTATACACACATTATCCCCTTATGAGAGAGATAGTAGAGTGAAGTGAATAATTCTTAATATTAACATAGGTTAATAATAATATTTATATCGAGGATGAACGTACAAAAAATGAAATATAACTGAGCTAGTCCTCAAACTCTGTAATATAATGATTGATTGATGAATAGATAGGTAGGTATTTCTATTTATGTTAGGCCTACACTAGGAAAACGCTTAAGTCCCGCCGCGTTGATGGATGAGCGTTTTTGTAAGTTTTTCGTTTGCGTGGGACCACTTTTCCTTTGCAAGTGCTTTGTGAATGCATTGTAGGTGATTGTTGTCAAGTTTCTATTGTTACTTGTTAATTGTTATTATAAACCTCAAAAAAACTCATATTAAAATCTTTATTTCTATGGATTCTGGCTAACTTTTTCAACTTTTTCTTTCAAAAGGTACTATATCACCATAACTTTTATGTCCATGTGAAATATGAACGTTGTAGCACCACCCGTTTAGTCAGAATCGGCCCAAATGTGACAAAAATATTGCACTAAAAATCGAAAAACTCTTATTAAAACCTTTATTTCTATGGATTCTGGCTAACTTTTTCAACTTTTTCTTTCAAAAGGTACTACATCATCATAATCTTAATGTCCATGTGAAATATGAACGTTGCAGCCCCACGCGTTTGGTCAGAATCGGCCCAAATGTCACGAAAATATCGCACTAAAAATTAAAAAAATCGTAAAAGTACGATATTCATGAGAAATATTTCTTCGATTGTACCCAAAAACGTAGCAGGTCTAAGTTCAGAAATTTCAAAGGTCGTCTCAAAATTTCATCAAGATCGCATATGCCGTTTGCCCGTAATTGTGCAAACAGACAAAAAAAAAACATTTGAGCTAAATTTTTTGAGGGGTCAGTGAAATTGAAGTTTTCGCTTCGCTCGCTACACTCATCCAATTACATTTCATGCAGATATGGAGGATAATAAAATACCTATTCAATAACAAAATCGTTTTCAATTTTCGGCTGAATATATTCTTGGAACCCACATTTACGTTTTGGTTTTGGCATAATTAGACCTACTAGGTAGGCCTACAATATCACTGACAGACAGAACCAAATAGTAGCTCAATCAGAGCCAGACTGACAATGACTATTATCTTTAATCTATAAACCCAAAGTTATTATAGTATTTGCTGACGAACAACCCCACGTGCTGCCTCAAGGTTGCGACTCGAGAGTGGGTTGGGCGCGTGGCCGCGTCTCACGTTGCAAGAATAATGTACTGTTGCCTGCTACTGCGCGAGCAGGTAATTTTCAATGAGAACAGCACTTCGCGCTCAAAGAATACTAAATTATTATTTTTTTACTGGAAAGAGGAGATTTGAATTCTTGTGACAAATCGGGGACAAAAAGGTGTACCGAAAGCATTTTTTGGGACACTGCGGGACTGGAGGTAGAATTCTGGGACAATCCCGATTTACTGGGATGGATTGTCACCCTATGTTGAAAGAACAAAATAAATAGGCCTAACACTATTCCTGGCAACAGGCCTTTCTATCTTCTTCTTTATCTTATCTATTATTTTTTTTCAGGCTTTGCTAGAATTTTCGCAAACGTGCCCTCACCTCCATATTTTACAACTAGGTAAGATCGTAAGATAATATTTACAACTCTGTGATTATTATTCCCTTTTAAAAAGATTATTTACAAGAGACCTTATAAACAGGCTTGTAATGTTTTCTGGCAAAAAATCTAAGTTTTATGCTTTCTTAATTCTAAGTAGCCTAGGCCTAGTTGTAGTTAGATCCTATTTTATCCCTTCTTTTTCCTAAAATTATTAATACGGATAAGTATAGGGTCTAGGTAGGTACCTACCTACCAAATCACAAAAATATGTCAGAAGCTTTTGCACACATAGGCCTAAAGTCCAATCTTATATCCGTCATGACTGTCAGCAAGCCTGACGATCATGTAAGCATATATATACTTTTTTTTCCAATGTATTGTAAACTATTATCATCTAGGTTAGGTGCCCCAGTATGAATGGTGTGTGAAGTAACCTTGCTGATGATGACAACATGCATGCAGAATTTGCTTCTTGCGTGGCCCTACCACAGGTTTGGTTATGTGTTGTGTGTTTTGTTTGCATGTAGCTACACTTTGTCTCACCATATCCTGAGCCCGGCGTTTTGTGGGTTCAAAGAGCGCAGGCTGTGGTGGTCGCATTGTAAACGTATCACAGTTTGACAGCTGAAGTGGACTTCGCAGAGCAGTAAAGTAAAGTCACGTCCAGTGCGACCTTGGCCCTATATCATGTATGGGGATGATATTGATGGAGCGAGTGTAATTGAAACGTTGATCTTGTGCGGCATTATAGTAATGTAGGCGCAGCAAGAAGAGTAAACCACTAAACCCAGGCATACATACAAGTGGTTTTCGATACTCGGGAGGTTGCAACCAACTTGCATCGGATGTGATTGTACTTTGTTATTACGGAGAGGCCCATCCTTCCCGTCAACTTCGGACGGGTTTACAACCTTTCATAATAGAGCAGGCGACATCCTAGTTTCTTTGAACCCTAAAATGCCGGGCTCAGGATATGGTGAGACAAACTGTAGCTGATTTTTAGTGGCCACCATCCGCCTGATGAGTCCCAGAAGGACGAAACGCGTCGTGGATTAAGGTAACAAACAACTTTAAATTAGCTGCAGTTGTCATCAGCAGGTGAAAAGTTTTGTTGCCCCCAGCCCTTCAGGCTGGATTTTATGTTCTCTATGCTTTCCCAACCTGTCAACCCTTCTCCAATCTATACTAAACTAGGCGATTGGCCTTTTCCTATTTGTAACATCTAGGTTTTTAGTTATTTATGCAGTGGCGGCTCGTGGGGTTTAAAATAGGCAGGGCACAATATATTTGAATGGACTTGCGTGGGCTACAAGGGGTCTGGGGCGAAGCCCCAGCCGCCGGAGGCGAAAAATTTTGGCATATATCTAGCTCCAAGACAGCCTTTACAGCGATTTGAGCAAGGGAGAACTATACTCATAACACAAAAATATTTTCAATATTTTTTTAGGGCGAAACAAAGTTGCGCCCCTGGGCTAGAGCCTCGTTAGCCAATGGTTAATACGGGCCTGGGCACAAATCAGTTATCATTTAAAACTGGTAATTTATCTATATTTTTGACATTGCTTAAAGTAAAAGAAGATAATAGCAGCACATGCAAATGAGCCTGTAAATAAGTTGTACTCTTCTTTCTTTGGACACGGCGAATTCCTCGATTACCCGCACAACGCAGCAGCGCGTAACATGTTCTCCTTACAACAGCTCTGGGCCGACTAAAATCATGCCCATCCTGCCGGAGTTCCAACGCTTTATTGCGAGGCAACGATTCGGCTGTTTCCGAATAAAACTGACTGCGCAGGCGCACCCTGGGCGCAACTTCGTCTAGCCCGTAGACGGCTCACTCGAGTCAAGCGTTGTTCGCTGTTTCCTTACCGCGCGCGCGCTCACATTGAAAATACAAACTATTTGATTTTATGTAAATGTGTACCACGACGTCTTCAACTCGTATATGTGAGTGATTATTGGCGGGAAGAATAGGAGGGGCACAGGCCCCAATGCCCTTATGGTAGAGCCGCCTCTGTATTTATGTATATACAATATACATGTACCTATTCTATTCCTTATTTTACCTTTATCTATCTAGTTAGTAGTTTGTTTCATCAACACAAGGGATTATACAATAGACGATTTCGTATAAATTCTCTGCGCATGCTCGAACTCCGCAAGGAATTCTGGGTAGTGTATCGCAAGCACAGCCAACTAAATCTAGAATTTTCAACAGAAGCTGGCAATCATTATTTACATAGAAGAAAACACAGCCTTCTGTTGTAGGTGGCTGTAGGAGCAACACGATTCCCAGCATGCAATGCGCGCGTCATAGTGCGCTGATGATTTACGAAATTGTTTATTCTATGTAATAATTTTCTAATAACACTTTTATACACTGTATGTTATGCATCCCTCCGTACTGCAGTGCTGGGTCATTAGCCATTACGCGTAGAATATTATTTTTCGACGTTTAATATAAAAAATATAGGATAGAATGCGTACGTCAATTATGTAGCATATTTATTTACTGTCACTAATTATTTATGTAAGAAAGGAAGAAAGGAAGAAATAAATTATAAATTTAATACCCGGTAATCATCTTAATTTGGCCCTCCAGTAGGCCAGTAGGCTGCTAAAAAATACCCTTTTTTCGGATATATATATATATATATATGTAAATTTTGCCGAGTGTCTTGAAAGCTGAAAACCGCCAAGTGTCACCGCTAGTCTCAATTTTAGGTATATTTTCATGTTTCACCCCTTTTCAACTTTTTGGCAACACTGTCTATGATGACCTCTGGCGCTCAAACTGCACTTGCCGATATAGGTGTTTAGTGCTGCTGTACCTAACAGCCGAGAGCTTGAATAAGGAAGGTCTCAGTTAAGGTGGCACTTGCCGAAGGTGGCAACTGTCTCTAAAATTGTTTTCGAAGAACACCACTAGTATTTTAAAACCAAGCCTTGCCTAATCTTAAGAATTGAGTATTTATATTATTATATATTCTTTAATTCCAGACAATTTGTCCATATAAATATGCCCTACGTTATTTTAGGAAAGAGAAAAGTTACACTTAACAGTTTTGAGTAGGGATGGTACGTGTACACGTGTAACAATTTACAGTCATTGTTTCATTCATACGCGCGAGTAGTCTTCAATTTCAACTCCCTTCCCGTCTTCACATCGGCAGCTTTGAGTCATTGCAAACTCGTAGGCCTAGGCCTACAGTCTAACGTCATTATGACCGGGCTCGGCTCATCTGCTCTCCGATTACGAAATTCAGCGCATTGGCATCTGTTTTGTCTCGAGTGCAACCGATATCGTATAGTTCGCTCAAGGTCAAGCCTTGTTTGCCGCTATCTCTATGCCCCCCCCCACCCAATCCGCGCCAAATTCTGTACCAGATCATTCAACAATCTCACGCTATTAGGCCTTCATGTTGTCACGTAATAATAAATATCGGACCCGAGAATAAAGCTGTACAGTGTTCTCCTCAGGCCCGCCCGGCAATAATTCCCTGCCGCCCGGCAATAAAAATTTAGAAAAAAATGAAAAAAAAATGTTAAAAATTTTTTTAATTTTTTTTTTTAAATTTTTTTTTTCGAAAATTTTTATTTTTTACTAAACGATTTGCGAATTTAATAAACTAACCGTCCACTAAACGTTTAAACGTTCCATCCCTAAACTGCAGCACAGATTGTAAACAAAATCGTGGCGGCTAATCTCGCTGATCACTAATAGAACCCGGCAAGGAATGCATTTGAATGAAACACATAAGCTGGCAAAATGGCAATCATCGCTATGATCGTGAACATTAACTGCACACAAGGAGCACACACAAGTGAACAATTTTAGCAATTTTCCAAGTTTATTGATTGCTAGAACGAATTTTAAAGTAATAAAAATGAAGTCATCAAATATAACAATGTTTCAAGTTGTAGTAATTGTAAACCTACAAATCTTAGATAATAACCACTTAGAAAGAATAACATCATCACCTTTATACGGGCCTATTGTACTCATTGTAGCAATAGGACTACAGTAATTCACATAGCCTACATTACAAAGGAGAAAATAGACTTTTAAGACTATGATTTCAATCAAATTTGAATTGTTTATAGGCCTACTTCATAGCACTAAACCAACAAAGTAAGCTACTTTAAAAGGGCTTCGAAAACCTCTAAAACTCACCAAATCGAATCTAGGATCTCAAATTTTTTCCGGGGGCAAGCCCCCGGACCCCCACTATTTTTGGCCCTACCCGGCAATGTATATGAAATACCCAGTGAACATTTTTTTCTGGGGAGAACACTGGCTGTATATGAACGGGGGGAAAAAAGTTAAACTATTAAAACATTGGCTGACATCAAACTTCACAAAGACAATGCTGAAGACGAGAGGGTATTACAGCATTGTTTAGGCGACCACTACAATCACACTCACAGCTACCGCCCTGCGCGCGTTACACGCTTTCTGACATCCCTAGTTTTGAGCCTAATTCATCTACAAATTCTAATTCAAAAATATTTTTCAACATGCAATTCAATAGAAAGGAACATTAATCAAACAAAGGATGTAACTCATTGCTCCATTTATGTAACAATGTAGTTGTTACTCAAATATCCGATTTCACAAAGGTGCCAATAACCAAAGACTTGCTTATAGGCCAAGCAATGAAGGATTTTTTCTGCAAAAATTCCGGGCAAGCTGAATTTTTGCACAGACCTTCCAGAAAGTGTCTTTAGAGGGGTATTCATGCGCGGGTCATAGGTCGTGATCGGGAAAACCGTTTTGAGCGGCTAGGAATTCCTTCAAACCTATGATTTCGGGAGATTTTTTTTGTACATCGTCGATTAGTAATGTAAACGTGTACACGTTTTTGTGACCAGGGTGTAAACGTTTAGTGAAATACACGCTTTCTGACATCCCTAGTTTTGAGCCTAATTCATCTACAAATTCTAATTCAAAAATATTTTTCAACATGCAATTCAATAGAAAGGAACATTAATCAAACAAAGGATGTAGCTCATTGCTCCATTTATGTAACAATGTAGTTGTTAGTCAAATATCCGATTTCACAAAGGTGCCAATAACCAAAGACTTGCTTATAGGCCAAGCAATGAAGGATTTTTTCTGCAAAAATTCCGGGCAAGCTGAATTTTTGCACAGACCTTCCAGAAAGTGTCTTTAGAGGGGTATTCATGCGCAGGTCATAGGTCGTGATCGGGAAAACCGTTTTGAGCGGCTAGGAGTTCCTTCAAACCTATGATTTCGGGAGATTTTTTTTGTACATCGTCGATTAGTAATGTAAACGTGTACACGTTTTTGTGACCAGGGTGTAAACGTTTAGTGAAATACACGCTTTCTGACATCCCTAGTTTTGAGCCTAATTCATCTACAAATTCTAATTCAAAAATATTTTTCAACATGCAATTCAATGGAAAGGAACATTAATCAAACAAAGGATGTAGCTCATTGCTCCATTTATGTAACAATGTAGTTGTTAGTCAAATATCCGATTTCACAAAGGTGCCAATAACCAAAGATTTGCTTATAGGCCAAGCAATGAAGGATTTTTTCTGCAAAAATTCCGGGCAAGCTGAATTTTTGCACAGACCTTCCAGAAAGTGTCTTTAGAGGGGTATTCATGCGCTTCAACTCAAAAAAAATATTTCATTTGGGCTAACTTGTTATGAATTTAGAAATTAACAGAAAAGTTAGGGCCTATTGGGTCCACCATGAACCCTCCAAAAATGTCAAACTTTGTATTTTTCGAGCTAGGTCCCATCGGCAAAAATGTCTCATAAGAAATAACATAGGGACGATCTTTACGCCCCGTATCCTTGGAGGATTTTTATCCAAAAAAATATTGGCCATTATTGGCGTTCTCGACAGCCATTTCTGTAAATCCTCTATAATATGTTGTTTTGTAATTTGCGCAAGTGGTTTGGTCAAAATATGCTGATTACCAAGAAAGGGTGTGTTTTGGAATGCATATTTTTGCGTGTTTGAGTGTATATTTGTGCACAGTTTCAAGACATAATATTGTAAAGGGCCATTTTAGATTGGTACAATGCTCTAGTATCTATGTGGAACAAAAAATAAGCAGGTTAAAGGCAATTTAAGAAATTTCCCAAAACACCAATTTTTGCAAATTTCTGGATAAAAAATTGTATAAAATCAGTTACAAGATATAATTTTTTAAATGGTCATTTTAGTGTTGTAATATGCAAAAGATTATGTGGTAAAAAATAATTTTTTGGGGTAATGGCCCCTTTAATAAAGGGAAAAAAGTCCTCGGAAATCAGGCTTGAGCGTTGGCCGCCATCTTGGAAAATGTCTGCACAAAAGTAGTTGTTTTTGTACATCTTCAAAATGGCGGAAGATAGACGAAAAGTTTCAACGTCAAAAATATTTCTTAGGCTACATAATTCCCTACCAAAATGGTGTCTACCATATTTCCGCTTGAGACAACGGAACGGTTACGTCACAAAATCATGGTAGGGCCTATATGTTGCTTATTTGAGTACCAGCTGATTTCTTCATTTTCGCGCCTGAATCAGACAATGTCCGATAAATCTGTGAGAAATCGATTTAAACGCATAAGAACTTTTGTACGGTGTTCATTAAAGTTTCCATAAGTATTTTAAAAAAATCAGGTCTGCAAAATCGAATTTTGCATTTGCCCGGAATTTTGGTTTTTTCATTGTTGGTATTTCCTCAAAAATGACATATTTGACTGTAGGCCTACATCCATAATTAAGCATTAAATTGAATTTGAGGGAAAATTCTTCGTACGCACTTTGAAATGACTTAAATAACAATCCGAAATTACAACCAGAGTTTTCATCCAATATAGCTGCTAATTCCTAATATCCACAACATCAAAGTGAATAATGTAACAAAAAGAGTATAAAAACAGCACAAAAACAGTTTTCACAGTACACGCAGGATATTTCTTGTGTTTTTTTCACCAACGGTGAAAGGGTTAAGCATGATACTCTGATTCAGGAGGCCTCAGGTTCAAATCCCGTCGAAACTGGAAATCCTCACTGAAGTTTTTTCCAAGGTTTTCCTCAGTCGTTAATTACGAGTGCAGGGGATGAGTCGTCTTAAACAGCCCTTGGACATCCCTACACAATTGTTCTCCAATTTAGGCCTAGTTAACACCTGAAGAGGGGCATGCATGACACCCTGGGCAGGTTTCTAACGAGAAGGAGAAATTTAAAATTTAAGTTAATTTTAAATGCCAAGTTTTACGAATTATTCGTAAAATTTACGAAAAACGGTAACAATTTACGATTTTACGATTGCCCTGTCAATTTTACGAATTTTTCAATTTTCAAAAATTTTCAATTTTTTTTTTTTTTTTTTTTTTTTTACAAAAACGTTATTTTATATTTAAAACTGGCACGCCGTGAGATTTCACGTTTCTTGCCTTCCTTGGTATGTGTAACCCCCTCCCCCTTTCGGCCCGCCCGCCCTACCCCCTCCATCGAACATGCCGAGAAAAAAAAAGAATGATTAAAGTGTCCCCAAAACTCACTAAAATGCACCAAATTGCACCAAGATTGTAAAAAAAAAAATGGGGGGCAAGCCCCCCGGACCCCCCACTTTGCTGGGGGGCTCGCCCCCCAGGCCCCCCGGTTGCCCACGCCACCTCGTTTGCCCCTTAAAAGTCTGTTTGGGGACTTTTACGAATTTGGGAATTCAAAACTTGGCAGGTATGTGTACTAATTTCAAAATATTGTTTCTCTTTTAGACGTGACACATTTCCATATGTACGACAAATTTTTTGAAAATGTGCAGACCATTGTCAAAGACAGTGGGTTAAATGTATTATTAAATAATGCTGGAGTTTCAACCAAATTTACACGTCTCAATTTAGTAAAAGTTGAACAAATGACTGAGAACTTTGCAGTAAACACTATTGCACCATTGATGCTTACTAAGGTAAGTACAGGGAATAACATAGTCCTTCCTATACAGGTGAAAGTGGTTCAAACTAACACACTTATCTCTATTCTCTAGTGATAAACTGGTTTAGGCATAGGTCTACCTCACATCATAATTAAATGGTTCAGCTTTGGTTAAGGTGACCATATTTTGAAAGTTACAAACTGGGACAACTCAAGTGTAAGAATATGTACTTTGTACTCCATGGACCATTTTGAGGTCTGGGGTGCTAGAGGCATTTTTTTAAAGACATATTTGGTCAAATGACCAGAAAAAAGCTGTCTGGCATGAAAATGTGAATTAAAAATGGTTTTACTGTGTATATTTTTGTAGTCATAAAATCTTTATCTAGTGGTTTAAAAATGATAGGGTACAAAATAAAACACAAGCACTCGGCAGAAAATAATGCGTGTTATGTATTGATGAGGGCATCATACTAATGAAGTCAGTAATCAATAATAATAAAGATAATTGAAAATGCATTGAATTTGTATAGGCCTAATATGCATGATTTAACTTTTAATACATTTTGTCTTTACAACAAAATAATTAGTGTAGGTAAGTAATTAATCAAAAACAAAGTTCAGTTGCATGATTATCACATTTTGATTTTTCATTATCTATAAACAAAATCAATGCAAATAATTACTGAGAAAATTAGGGGTGTGCAAGTCTTGATTTTTTAATTCGAGTCCGATTACTTCGTCTTTTTTAAATTTCACTACTATTACTCTTTTTTTTTTTTTTTTTTTACAATTTATGTTCAATATTAATTTTATGTGTTGATATGGGCAATTCCACAGTAACAGAATTACCAATCAGACAGATTTAACACATTTTAATTATTTATACTGATTATTGTAAGTAAGTTTTTACACATCTTATAATTGCAAATAACAACTAGAAGTTGTCTTTTAGTTATGCAATAAAAGTTTATTTAAAAATACTTATATTTAATTGATATAAAGCTAATTATGTCCGTTGTAACAGAATTACATAGAAAAGACCATGGTAAAAAGTTGGTTCAATCAATCAGAAATTCCTGTGAATTGAGTTAAATTGGAATAATTGTATTGATTGTACACATACAACAAAGGTTAGATACAAATAATGCTGTTGACATCTGTAAGGATAGGTTTGTATTTTATTTAATATTAATTAATGTATTGTGTAACAGAATTACATATGGATGTAACAGAATTATGCTTGTGATTTAAATAGCTCTATAATGGGATAGGAATGAAATAAAAATGAAAACACAATTTCAATAGTAATTCAATAGGTACGGCACATTTAAACATAATTTTAGTCGTTTTAACAGTGGTAACAGAATTATGACATTGATGTAACAGAATTACATATGGCTGCAACAGAATTAAGCTTGTTATTTAAATAGTTTAATTATGTGATTAGAGTGTCACAAAAATTAAAACATAACATGTCATTGTCGTTAGTCTATAAATAGGTATGACATTTTTACACATAATTTTAGTCGCTTTAACAGTGGTTTAAAATAATTCTGTTACGCCTAAAATTAAATAAATTAATGATATATTCATATAAATTAGGGTATTATTTTAATGCTCCATCTTCAACATTACAAAAGAAAAATAATGAAAATAAAATCTTCTTTATTTCACCTTTTAAAGAGAAAACGGTGCTTTTTTTGTAACAGAATTATGAGTGTGAAACTCAATCAACATGATTCATAGAAAAAGGAGTTATACACAATACTCTTTTAATAATAAAGCACACCATAGTCTTGATTTTAACAATACCTGAGGCATTTAGTTCTCATTATAGTCATCTTTAAATTATTACATTTTAATACTTTTTTTAAATTAGCATTTAGGGAAAGATTATGTGTCAATACTAAAATAAATACACTCGTTGATAAAAACCCGCTAAAAATGGAAAATAAATTTTTGTTTCCATTGAAATTTTCAGGAAATGATGTTTATGAACATACTATATCATTTCTATAAATGACAAACATTATTGTAAATATTTAATTTCTTTATGTTATGGTCACTTTAGTGTGGAATTGCCCATACGCCTATACCTATGTTGCTCCAAAAGTGAAAGAGTAACATCTAATTGATTTAAAATGTAATCTCTCTCTAGATCATTTTAATGATCAAGCACAAATGTTATTAGGGCTAGGCTATAACCTATAATTCTGTAGTAAGTGGTATTACATGAAAATGTTGATGATAGGAAGCTTCGCAAACGCTACTTTTAGTCTCGTTGATGGATGACCTTTTTTGTAAGTTTTTAGTTTGCTTGGGATCTCTTTACTATTGCAAGGGCTTTTTGAACGCATTGTAGGTGATTGTTGTCAAGTTTCTATTGTTACTTGTTAATTGTTATTATAAACCTAAAAAAACTCATATTAAAACCTTTATTCTATCTATTCTGGTTAACTTTTTCAACTTTTTCTTTCAAAATGTAATACATCACCATAACCTTAATGCCCATGTAAAATATGAACGTTGTAGCCCCACCCGTTCAGTCAGAATCGGCCCAAATGTCACTAAAATATCGCACTAAAAATTGAAAAAAATCGTTAAAGTACAATATTCATGAGCAATATTTCTTCGATTGTACCCAAAAACGTATCAGGTCTAAGTTCAGAGATTTCGAAGGTCCCCTCCAATTTTCATCAAGATCGCATATGCCGTTTGCCCGGTATAGAGCGAACAAACAGACAAAAATAAAAAAAAAACGAACAAACAAACAAAAAAACCAAAAAAACACCCGAGCTAAATTTTTTGGGGGGTCAGTGAAATTGAAGTCTTCACTTTGCTCATCCAAGAAATATTATAGTGTCTTATTTTTATTATTTGTGCCAAAAAAAGTTCATAACTTGCAAAAAGAACACAAATTTGTATCAAAAGACTTGAGGTTAGTATAATGGAAATTCAGGGTTGGTAAGGTAACGCCAAGAATAGATAACAATATTTACGTTTTCACGCTCGAGCGCGACCACCAAAATTATTGAATAATACTAGCACACCCCTAGAAAAGTGGATCATCTTCTTGGGAGTGGAAGAACTATATCAATGTTATTACTGTTAGTATTTATCAAAGGAGTGTATTTTTAAGTAAATCATTATCCTTCCACACGGTACAGTTGACAGAATGCTAGGACATTTCCCCTCCAAAATTGCAAACCGGTACAAATACGTCATTTTAGCGAGTCTCTCGGGACACCGGTACAAGTGTTCTGAAAACGGTACTGTACCGGTACGTCTGGTCACCTTAGCTTTGGTTGATTGACTTAGTATAGTATGGTAGGCCTAACTGGTTGAGTTTAGGTGTAGTAGTCCAGAAGGCTTAGTAGTTTACTCGTATGCTCATCACCTATAAATTAGCGCTGGGCTAAGACATATCATTCAATTATCAATTGTCGGTACCACAGACAAATTTCAATACCTATTGCTGTCAACATTTTTAGTGAAAACATTTTTTTTAAATATCTAAAAATAAATTAAGATTTTTTTCTTGACCCCGTATCCAACATTAAATTAGGTCTTGTTGCCGGCCTGACACAATCACATCTTTAACTTCTTTCTTGATCACCACAACTCGATAGAGTCAACCCAAAAAACTTATTCAACGAAGCTGGAAAAGCGTGTGCGAAGCGACCTAGTGTAACTAATAAAAACTATATACACGTATGAGGGCCCACCATCTAATGGCATGGTCTTATGACCAGTCATTTGAACCAGAAAATAAAACCTTTATTGTTTCTATATAGGCATTGTTTCCACTGTTGAAAGCAGCTTCATCAGTCAATACTTCATTACCTATGGGAACATCACGGGCAGCTGTTATCAATATCAGTTCCACACTGGGCTCCATATCAGAAAATGCACAAGGAGGATTATATCCCTATCGAGCTAGCAAGGTATGTTGTTAAAAGTTTGTGGAAACCATCACAATCATAATCACATAGACCTATACCCTACCAATAATTATGAAAGTGGTAAAACAACAACAACGGCAATTGAGCTATGAGCGTATGAGCAGAGATACTGATTTTTTAGTTGGGAGTCGAGTCCGAGCACTAAAAATAACTCGAGTATCAAGTCCGATTCTAAGTCGAGTCCAAGTACTTAATTTTTTTCCACTATTACTCAGTTTAAATTTTATTACTTGAGCCAGAAGAAGTTCAAAATTTCCATAAATAATTCCAATTTGTATCAAAAGACTGGCCGTGCCAAAAATGCATTACGTTTTTGACGTTTGTACACCTGCTTACGACCCGGCACCTCCACCATTTGGACGAATCGGGACAAATTTGCTATAGGCTACCTGGCACCTCCACCAAAACTATTATTTTGTCAATATACTCAATTTCAAGTATCAAATACTCGACTAGAAATTTTGGGTACCTACTCGCACACCCCTAATATAATTTCATCTTGTTGAAATAAATTGACAACTGATGTTTTGGTTTGATCACTAATTAGTTATGGTTTTGAAGATCTTTCTGTTCTTTATTTAGGTCCTTGACAAGCTTGGCAGCAATAGCCAATTTCTTAGATTGGCTGTTTGGCAGAACACAACTGGCCATGGCTTAGCCGAAGGATTGAGGACATTTTTATACAATCCTATAAGGGAGGTCACAATAGCTTCAAAGATGGTGTTCTTACTTCTTGTGTTATTCATTTTCCTTGTCTCCTGACATTTCCTCTGCCATTCAGCATCTTGCTTCCTCTTCTATCTAAGTTTTCCTGCATGTTCTACAAGTGAAAGACTCACTTTTTCTCTTCAAATAGTACTGTAATTTAACCTTTCCTTCTTAAGATGATTTTCCAGCTTGGTGGGGCTAGCCTTTAATCTCTCTCTATATTTCTGTACCCTATCCCTTGAAGTAGAGCTCATTATCTGTTAATAAATACTACACCGCTACACCAAATAAAGGATAAGAGCAAGAACAAAACTTGTCACACTCGTAGTGCCCTTTAAACAGGGCTTCCATTTATGTAGCAACTTGTGGAGTGAAAAGTAGTCACATAGGGGATAGCATAATGTTAAAATGGGCAACTCAATTATGTAATACACCTATCTCCTTTCCACAAATAGACTTAACTGCCATGTTGCATTACGTGTGTGACACTAGCTTCCTCATTGCTTATGTGCATCATAATCAAAAGAAAAACTTACCTTTCTTGGAGTTGTTTATTTAAAGAAGTGGTAACCTTTCACAGCTGATCAGAGGAAGAAGCAAGTGCTGCTAGCTTGGGTCACATTTTCTTCATTCCAGATCCAGCTAACATCAAAGAATTAAACTGGCTGTAAAAGATACACTAATAAATTTATGAAAAAATAATAGTTTCATATTCCGTGTAATATTGACTATAAAGTTGTCATACGTATAACTAGGGATGTAAACCGTAAATCCAGGAACAGAAATATTTTTAAAAAATTTCCCAGAAAATTTCCGGAATTGTTCTTTTGGATTAAAAAAAGGGGCGTTGCACTCTTTTATCTTGGGGGACGCTTTAGCTTGAAATATAACCAGATTAGACTGTTAAAAATTAAAAAATCAGAAAATTCTGTTCTTTCATATTATAGGCTATAATTTTAATTTTTAAATATTTTAAATCTAGTTGTAACGTTGTACCTCAGGGGCCAGGGCTATCCCATTTCATCTGCCAATCCTTCAAATTGAGGTTTTTATACCCTTTAGACAGCCCTGGAGCCTAAAGTTGCCATTCATTTTTTCCTGGAAATGTTTCCAGAAATTTTCTCCCCAAAAAATCTGGAAATTTTGCGTCACTAGGCCTACATATAACATATTACTTTAATTGTAAAATAATTCATTTTTACTCATGACTCATGAGGCTCACTTTGCTTTGGAATAGCCGAATGAGTAAAGTACTACTATGTGCAATTTAGTACCGGGTACAAAATCAAATACATACATAGTATACATAGTGTAGTATAGTGCATTAATTATTGTGTTCTATGATGAGTGCGTTGCGCTATGCCATTTGTGTGCGATTGTGTGTGTTGGGACACACAGCATGTAATTGTAAATGTATGTTAAATTGTTGTATATGTTTGTGCATGTGTAGTATTTCGTCACATCTCAATCTCATGTTGTGTCGTTAATAAAACTCTTTTAAGGCGGCGTCAACCAGCGTGAAGCAAAAAAATAATTTTTGGTTGTAAAGGTATATAGAATTATGATACAACAATAACATACATTTTTGATTAGTACTTTTTTTAATGTATTTTCAATACATAGAGCTGTTTTCATTCTGTACATGCATGTAGACTTGAATTTCATTTGATTTTGATTTTTCAAATTTTTTGCTACTTACATTTTTAGCAGCTTAGGTAGGCCTACAGTTTCTGAGAAAACTACTGCATGGATTCCCTTCAAATTTTCAGGGAATGTAGGCCTAAAACACATAATATTAGAGTTATTGGTGGAGCACAATTTTTATATCATTGGTCTATTGAAAGTTATGAATTAATTAGCCTGAAAATTTTATCCAAACTAAATCACAAGTTTATAAATTTGTAATAACTTATGAAAAGAAAGCAAACAAAATAAAGTGTTCCACCAAACCATTCATTATTTTATTTATTATTATTAGAGATGATGCTTTATAGCAAAAATTATAAAAGCGACAAAAATAAGAATGGCATTTTTCATATATTTTTTCACTTTTCTCGACCTTTTACTTAAAATGGGTAAGTTTAAAGGTAACTTTATTTACGCAAATTTTCGCGATTAACGGCTTTCTACGCGATAAACTTGCTCAATTGCAATATACGCGCAAAATTGGGTAATTTTGTAAAAAAAAAAATTTACAAAAAAGTCGTGAATAAATGGCTTTTTTGTTAATTTTTCGTAAAATACGTATTTTTTATCTTGCTGCTGTGGTCGGTCGAGCTGCAGTCTTAATGAAGAAGTCTCCAAAATCACCGCTAGAGAGGTCTGCGCTCACAACTAGTGCCTACTAGAATTTCGATTAACTACTTAGCTACCGTAATCTAAAACATATATATATATTTTTTTTTATTCAACGAACGACGACCCAAAAAAATTAATGCTATTTTTTTATTTTTTAATGCTATAAAACACCAACTCTAATTATTATGTTCTAAATATAAGTGGAAAAAATTGGGTTGATATTTCCAGTAGTTTAGCCTACTTAAAAAGTGTACCTATTAGAGATGGGAATTTTGGTCCGGGCCGCTTTTCTTATTTATTTTCGGGCTTCGGGCCGGGCCGGGTCCGTAACATTTGACATTTCTGGCCGAGCCAGGCCGCTTCGAGCTTTTGGGCCAGTTACAATGGTATACTAGGAACTAAGAAATACCGTCATAATAGACAATCTGTTGTCTAAAATGACGTCGGCAGAGTCTCTGCCAAGTCTAAATATCCTCCTCCTAAAAGAACCGGTCTTCTGGGCTGACTTTCGGGCCGATTTTCGAGCCGTTCTGACTTTCAGGCCGGGCCAGGATCATCATTTTTCGGGCCGGGTTCAGGCTGGGCCACCGTATTATATATACCGGTCGGACTTCGGGCCGGGCCAACATCTCCTATTTTTTCTATTAATTATTAATAATACATTAAATTACATTCCCAAAAATAGTTTTATCTACTTTTCACTTTCAAGTGTTATTGATGGCAAAAATACAAACTATATTTTGCTTAATGCCTATTTTAATACTTTTATAAATTAAATCTTTTGTGGGCCTTTTGAAGGTACTATTGTACTATTTTGATATGATTTGGTAAACATAATATAAAATGCTCGAGTTTGAGCGCAATGTCGAGCAGTACCAACTCCAAATTGCTCCAAATTATATCCATAATCATAATTGCTACCCTATTGAGCTGAGCATTATGCAAAGATTTTTTACCGCTCTCACTATCTGTCCCTCAACCCCTGGTGTAGGCCTAGTTATCAAATTGTGGACGGGGATGCCCCAAAAAAACACCCCCTTAAATTAAATGTAACAAATCAAATAACTTATATAAGAAATACTACCTAAAAATTTGATAGGTCCTATTTTCACTTTTTACATCATGATTTTGTACTTGAAGGTACTGTACTAGTATTTGCCTTCCTTATTGTCACTTTCAAAGGAAAACATCCGAGCCCTAGCTATTACACAATAACAGGTATTCAAATTTGCATAACGGGTAATATAACACACATATATTATAGTATGTATACCCAGGGCCGGTTTTAGGCGTAAGCGACGTAAGCGGCTGCTTAGGGCGGCACTTGTCCAGGGGCGGCACTTTCTTACGATTTCAATTACTACAAATTGTATTTATGGCGGCTTTTTCCCTTACGTCTGTAGGCGGTCTGATTGATCAACCATTAAATAATATTATATTTCAAACTATTCCACAATCTTGAATAAGGATAACAACAAATAAAAGTCTGAGTAATTTTACCATAGTAGAGACGTATTTTTGTCGGCAGAGGGCGGCTTGGATTACAAAGACGATATTTTGTAACTAGAAAATTGAAAACTGAATCTAAGAAAATGCGCGCATTCTCTTAACGCTTCCTGTAACTGTTGCCAGCGCAGAAAGAAGCTTTTCAAAGCTTAAGATCATTAAATCTTATCTTCGGTCTCATATGTCACAATCCCGTTTAGTTGGTTTGGCAATGATATCAATCGAAAAGAAAGTCGCAGAAGAAATTGATATGGATGATCTTGTTAGGGACTTTGCATCTTTAAAGGCCAGAAAAGTGAACTTTCAGTAACTTGGGCAAAACCTTTGCTACAAGGCAAATTGACACAGTAATCAAGATGTGTCTTACTCATAACTTATGATGATTACAGATTACTTATATGAAGCAATAACCACAATAACACAGTTCTTAATTGATAGTGTTTTTATTATTATACAATAAATAAATAATTAATCTATGGAGGCTAATTGTAATAGTGTAGTTTGTTTGCACCTATTAAAAATTAAAGTTTGTGAACGAAATGTGTTTGATTTTTTATTTTAACAACTATAACCTATTATGCATATAACTTCCAAGTACAGCTCAGCTCATACCATTTGGGGGGGGGGGGGGGGGGGCGGGGCGGCGAAATTGATTTCGCTTACGCATGAGAAATCACTAGAACCGGCCCTGTGTCTACCTGGTCACAACAAGTTTGTTTTCCATTTGTTTTCAAGTTATATCTATTTTATTTTCAGGCAGCTTTGAATGCAGTTACTAAATCTCTCAGCATTGATCTGAAAAATGATGGCATCCTAGTGACGGCCGTGCATCCTGGGTGGGTCAAGACTGATATGGGAGGCAAAAATGCAACTCTAGCAGTTGAAGATGTAGTGGGGACACTTATAAACACAATACAGTCTCTTGGGCCTCAAGATACTGGAGGCTTCATTCAATACGATGGCACACAGATACCATTTTAGTTTTAATAGGCTTCTTGCATAAATTATATTAATATAATTTTTCAATGATTACTAACACCCATTAGAACATAAATTATGGAACCTCTGCAGTTATTATGTTGGATTAAATATTGATTTTAGTTTCCTTGGTCAAATAACAGCTTTGAAAAACACCCCTAGTCTCCCACCAATTTTTGAACCGGTACGTCACAAGTCACAACCCATGTTAGTATGGGTTATCCAATAAATCGAAACCAACCAAGAACAAACCAGCAAGCTTAATATCAACCTTTACATGGCAGATGACGCTAGGCCAATAGTGCATTTTTAGCAACGAAGGAAAATTGAAGACAGAATTATTGAATACTTATTTGTTTCATTTTTTTTTAACAAGTTTTTTATCATTTTTAATTTAATAACCACCAGGACTCCATCATTGGTGATTTGAAATTCTGACATCCTGTTAAAATGCTGATTGGTATCTTAAAATCTGGAAGATCTATAAGATTATAAACTTAAAGTCAAGCCAAGTGGAATATGTATTTTTTTTTAATGCGTTTTCTAAAAGTTCCTTCCCCATACACTGCATTCTTAAATCGTGTTTCTGTGAAATGCTTTATTGGCAAGATGTTAGTATTGTATGTTTGTCAAAGAATGCCTGTTGATGAAACTGAGGGCTGTGAAATTAAACAACATGCTATTGACAATTTGTAAAGCCAGAAAATGTTTGAGAAATCGAATACTTCTACAGT
Source organism: Sweltsa coloradensis (assembly GCA_024449915.1). Lineage (NCBI taxonomy): Eukaryota > Metazoa > Arthropoda > Insecta > Plecoptera > Chloroperlidae > Sweltsa > Sweltsa coloradensis. Next base: position 14,795 of record JAMZAV010005334.1, on the reverse strand, counting down.
GCACACATCCCTTAATAAGATATCTTCAATTCATAAAGTATTTGTGATAAAATACATATTTAAATTGAGGGATGACAAAATAAGTTTCTTAAATACAGTGCTTAAGATGTTTCAACATTAGGTGCTGTTTAATTCATATGTGGGTTAAGGTACTCTGATAGAAAGTGAGATGTATCAAGTTATGTCAGGGACGGCAGTGGCCAAATCCCCCCGCCATCCCTGCCCAATTAGCATTAGTAAATAATAAATAGTGATCACAAATGGGTCTATTAATAAGATGTAAGAACATTACATAGGTACCTATTATTTTGAAAATATTGCTACCATACCTACAACATTTTGTTTTACTCCAAAATGCTTGCCAAAAAATAAAGTACACATTATTGTTATTACTAGGAAAACGCTAAAGTCCCGCCGCGTTGATGGATGAGCTTTTTAAAGTTTTTAGTTTGCGTGGAATATCTTTACTTTTGCAAGTGCTTTGTTTTGCTGCCTACGCATTGGAGGTGAATGTTGTCAAGTTTCTTTTGTTTCTTGTCAATTGGTATTATTGACCGTAAAAAACTTTTATTAAAAGCTTTATTTCTATCGATTCTGGCTAACTTTTTCAACTTTTTCTTTCAAAAGGTACTACATTACCATAACCTTAATGTACATGTATAATATGAACGTTGTAGCCCCACCCGTTTGGTCAGAATTGGCCCAAATGGCACGAAAATATCGCACAAAAAATCAAAAAACTTATATTAAATGCTTTATTTCTATAGATTCTGGCAAAATTTTTCAACTTTTTCTTTCAGAAAGCAATACATCACCATTACCTTAATGTCCATGTGAAATATGAACGTTGTAGCCCCACCCGTTTGGTCAAAATCGGCCCAAATGTCACGAAAATATCGCACTAAAAATCGAAAAAAATCGTAAAAGTACGATATTCATGAGAAATATTTCTTCGATTGTACCCAAAAATGTAGCAAGTCTAAGTTCAGAGAAAACGAAGGTCGTGTCAAATTTTCATCAAGATCGCATATGCCGTTTGCCCGGTAGAGAGCGAACAAACAGACGGAAAAACAAAAAAAAAAAAAAAAACAAACAAACAAAAAAAAAAAAAAAAACACCCGAGCTAAATTTTTTGGGGGGTCAGTGAAATTGAAGTCTTCGCTTCGCTCATCCAACTAGGAAAACGCTAAAGTCCCGCCGCGTTGATGGATGAGCTTTTTAAAATTTTTAGTTTGCATGGGATATCTTTACTTTTGCAAGTTCTTTGTTTTGCTGCCTACGCAATACGCATTGTAGCTGATTGTTGTCAAGTTTCTTTTGTTACCTGTCAATTGGTATTATTTTCCGTAAAAAACTTATATTAAAAGCTTTATTTCTATAGATTTTGGCTAACTATTTAAACTTTTTCTTTTAAAAGGTACTACATCACCATACCTTAATGTCCATGTATAATATGAACGTTGTAGCCCCACCAGTTTGGTCAGAATTGGCCCAAATGGCACGAAAATATCGCACAAAAAATCAAAAAACTTATATTAAAAGCTTTATTTCTATGGATTCTGGCTAACTTTTTCAACTTTTTCTTTCAAAAGGTACTACATCACCATAACCTTAATGTCCATGTATAATATGAACGCTGTAGCCCCACCCGTTTGGTCAGAATTAACCCAAATGTCACGAAAATATCGCACTAAAAATCGAAAAAAATCGTAAAAGTACGATATTCATGAGAAATATTTCTTTGATTGTACCCAAAAACAATACACCTCTAAGTTCAGATATTTCGAAGGTCCTGACAAATTTTCATCAAGATCGGATATGCCGTTTGCCTGGTAGAGAGTTAACAAACAGACAAAAAAACAAAAAAAAAACAAAAAAAAAACACCCGAGCTAAATTTTTTGGGGGTCAGTGAAATTGAAGTCTTCGCTTCGCTCATCCAATTAAATAATAATAATAATAATAATGATAATAATAATAATAATAATAATAATAATAATTAACACATCCTAAACAAAAGAACCAGCTGCAAGGCTTTGATAAATCTTTTTTTAAAGACCAAAATTCCACCACAACCAAAAAACCATAAACAAAACATCACCACAATAGCACATTTCGCATTTGAACATGATGACAGTTCGAGCACCACGGCACGCATAACCACAATTCGTCTAAATTGCATTATTTTTAACGATTTAATGGGTAAATCATGTAGGTGATTAAAAAAAAAAAAAAAATGTAACTTTTTATTTTTCAATTTTTTTAAATATGTAATCTATTAAACTTTCCTTTAATTTTGCAAAGGTTTGAACGTTTTTGACATTTCATTTTCATTTTCATTATTATATTTATTAATTATTATTGTTGTTGTTTTTGTTTTTTACCAATTCTGTTTCTGTTCAAATTGCTGAATTCACTAGGCCTACTTATTTGTGTAACAAATATTAGCATAAATAAATAGTGTTAATGTATATATTATTTTGTATTTTCTATTGACATCCTAGTTAATGAAATATAGGTCAATGGCAAATTGCACTTGGGGCACATCCTGTTGTCCTGTTGCAATGTGGTCACAAAATAAATTACCGAATAATTTTTTGAATAATAACAAAAATATAAACCTACTATACTTAGCTACATAATTTTAAAATTAATTTTTGGACTTGCTAAAACTACAAACACTAAAACCAATGACATCCTTAACACATATGAAATAATTTCACAGAGTTCATAGACCTGATTCAATTTTAGACAAAACTACTACTTCATAGAGACCAAAGTGTAAAAAAAGTATTCCCTATTTGACAAAATTCTGCTGCATAATCGACCATGTTCCAAAGACTGGCTGCGCTAGTAGTAAAGTAGTGGGGGTTAGTCCCTCGAGCTTTCTCAAGATCTTTGGTTACAAGCCCGCACGGATATTGGCCAATCTAAAGAACTTTGCACCATGAGTATAATAAAAAAACAAAAAAAATGTTTGTGGCCTGTTAGTAAAATGGGGCGATAAAGAAGTTGTTAGCTAAAACAGTAACTAAAGTTCTAAGCGCTGTGGGTGGCTTAATTAATATGAAACTACTACAAGCAACACAGGTTAAATACGGTCAGTAGATCATCACTGTGCAGTGATGCAACACCGAACAGATTGATTGATTGGATATTGCTTAACGTCTCATATTAATGCACTTTGGCTATTCGAGACAATGGGTGTTGATAGATGAGGATGAAGTATGAACAGAAGGGAGGAGGGGAAACCCGGTACCGGCACATAGCATACTTGTTTCGAAAAGTACCAATGGGACAAACGGCTTAACGTCCCAGGATGGTGTAACCTTGACAGTCATATAGGTTCCTCTACTAACCCGGACTGCCAAGCAGATGTCGAGGAGAACGAAGCCGTTACACTAGCTTTCAAACCCTCCATCTGCTCTAACCAGCGATATACATGAGTTTCAGGGCAGAGCGGTCACCCACTCTACCACTGACCACACCCGAAGGCTGCTTAACTTTGGTGTTTGAGTGGGAACCGAACCGGTTAAACGACTTCGGCTAAACCGCTGGCTAACAATGAACAGATGACAGCTCAATTATGTTTTACCACATAATCTATTGCATAATACTAGGAAAACGCTTAAGTCCCGCCGCGTTGATGGATGAGCTTTTTAAAATTTTTAGTTTGCATGGGATATCTTTACTTTTGCAAGTGCTTTGTTTTGCTGCCTACGCATTGTAGGTGATTGTTGTCAAGTTTCTTTTGTTTCCTGTCAATTGGTATTATTTACCGTAAAAAACTTATATTAAAAGCTTTATTTCTATGGATTCTGGCTAACTATTTCAACTTTTTCTTTCAAAAGGTACTACATCACCATAACCTTAATGTCCATGTATAATATGAACGTTGTAGCCCCACCCGTTTGGTCAGAATTGGCCCAAATGGCACGAAAATATCGCACAAAAAATCAAAAAACTTATATTAAAAGCTTTATTTCTATGGATTCTGGCAAACTTTTTCAACTTTTTCTTTCAAAAGGTACTACATCACCATAAACTTCATGTCCCTGTATAATATGAACGTTGCAGCCCCACCCGTTTGGTCAGAATTGGCCCAAATGTCACGAAAATATCGCACTAAAAATCGAAAAAAATCGTAAAAGTACGATATTCATGAGAAATATTTCTTCGATTGTACCCAAAAACAATACACCTCTAAGTTCAGAGATTTCGAAGGTCCTGTCAAATTTTCATCAAGATCGGATATGCCGTTTGCCTGGTAGAGAGTTAACAGACAGAAAAAAAAAAAAAAAAAAAAAAAAAAAAAACACCCGAGCTAAATTTTTTGGGGGTCAGTGAAATTGAAGTCTTCGCTTTGCTCATTCAACTACACTAAAATGACCTTTTCGAAAATTATATCTTGTAGCCTAACTGTGACTTTAATACGAATTTTTAAATTTTTTAGATCCAAAAATTTGAGAAAATTGGCGTTTTAGGAAATTTCTTAAATCAGCTTTAACATGCTTTCTTTTTTGTTCCACATAAATACTAGAGCATTGTAAGTGGCAATCTAAAATGGCCCTTTTTAACATTTTGTCAAATAATCCTGTCAAATAAGATCGTATATTGACGTTTGGAGGAAAAAATTGCGATGTCGCTGAATTTTGCAGAGACCTTCCTTATATAATACTCATAAACATACTTAAACTCCCCTACAATCGGACTGGAGCTTCGGCCGCCATATTGGAAAATGGCGGCCAAACGGTGTTTGTTATCGAATATCTCCAAATTGGTTTGAGATAGACAAAATATCTCAATGGCAAAAATATTCCTTATTAAATTCCCTACAAAACAGGTGTCTTCTATAGTTTTGGTAGGGGAAAAGGTTACGTCACAAAATCGTGGTTTATAGGTTGCTTATTGGAGTACCAGGTAATTTCCACATTTTCACGCCCAGCATCAAACAATGCCCGGTAAATCCGTTAGAAACCGATTTAAATACAAAAAGACTTTTCTACGGGGTTCATGAAAGCTTCCATTAGTTTAAAAAAAATTCAGGTCTGCAAATTTGAATTTTGCATTTACCCGGAATTTGGTTTTTTTCCATTGTTGGCATTTCCTCAAAAATACCCTTTTTGACTGTCCAGTATTAAACACTAAATAGCATTGGAGGAAAAATTCTTCCTACGCACGTTGAAATGACTCAAATAATGATCCGATTACAACCAAAGTTTAAATCCAATATGGCTGCTTATTCCTAATATCCACAACATCAAAGTGAATTATGTAACAAAAAGAGTGTAAAAACAGCACGAAAACAGTATTCATATTGTGAATATTAGGAATTAGCAGCCATATTGGATTTAAACTTTAGTTGTAATCGGATCATTATTTAAGTCATTTCAATGTGCGTAGAAAGAATTTTTCCTCCAATGCTATTTAGTGCTTAATAATGGACAGTAAAATAAGGCATTTTTTAGATAATGCCAACAATGGAAAAACCCAAATTCCGGGTAAATGCAAAATCCGATTTCGCAGAAATGATTTTTTTAAATATTAATGGAAGCTTTCATGAACCCCGTACAAAAGTCCTTTTGTATTTAAATCGATTTCTTACGGATTTACCGGGCATTGTTTGATGCTGGGCGTGAAAATTTGGAAATTAGCTGGTACTCCAAAAGCAACGTGTAAACCACGATTTTGTGACGTAACCTTTGCCTCTACCAAAACTATAGAAGACACCTGTTTTGTAGGGAATTAAATGGGGAATATTTTTGCCATTGAGATATTTTGTCTATCTCAAACCAATTTGGAGATATTCGATAACAAACACTTTTTGGCCGCCATTTTCCAATATGGCGGCCGAAGCTCCAGTCCGATTGAAGGGGAGTTTTAGTATGTTGATAAGTATCATTCAAGGAAGGTCTCTGCAAAAATTCAGCGACATCGCAATTTTTTCCTCCAAAAATTCTTATTTGACAGGATTATAAAACTGTGCACAAATAATTACACTCAAACACACAAAAATATGCATTCCAAAATCACACCCCTTCTTAGTAATCAGCATATTTTGAACGAACCACTAGCCCAAATTACAAATCAGAATACAGAGGATTTACAGAAAAAACTACCAACTACGTCAATAATGGCCAATATTTTTTTGATCAAAATCCTCCATGGTCATGGGGCATAAAGATTGTCCCCATGTTATTTCTTATGGGAGTTTGACAATTTTTTTCTGGTCATAATGGACCCAGTAATTTTTCTGTTAATTTCTAAATTCATAACTAGTTAGCCTGAATGAAATATATTTTTTGAGTTTAGCAGGTGAATACCCCTTTAAAGACATAAATGTGGCCTAGCTATGCCCTACGCCACAATACTTTTTCAGATGTAAGTGTGCCTGGCATTCATATAGTCAGCCTAGGTCCTAGGCTTAGGTCTAGTACGTCGGGAATATCCAAAACATTCAACCACATTCGACCGTATTTAATATTTTGACCTTTACAGCATTCGTGGTCAACTGCTGTTCACTTCTAGTAGAAATTGATGTCGTTAAATATTGAGTGGTGCTGGGAATGTTATTACCAAATGCTAAAAACCGACTTTCGATTTAACAGTAGTAGGTAGTTGGGGACCTCCCCAATGGGGAAACTTCTTTATCAAGCCTGGTATTGGTGAATTTCTTGTGTAAAGAAAAGGAAAGAATGCTCCAGCAATATTATCACTGACCATCTGCATAAGTAGGTAACTTGTGCTCATAGAAAATTACAGCTCTTAAATTAAATTGTCTTGGTTTGCATAACAAGCTCCTCAGAAGGTGCCTTGATTCAATTCAAGAACAATACAACAAAATCCAGGTCGCTGAGACTTATGGAACTCAAATAATCACGATTTTACTAAAGCCCTGCACAGCCCGTAGGCCGCCTATGGTGACGTCACTGCAGGGCTACCTGCTAGGCTGGCTCCAGCCGAGGAAGGCCTCGCTCAAGCTCGCTGCCGTGCCGTAAGCGGCCGCTTAATTTCCTAGGGGTGGCATTGCCGCCCTGACACTTCTAATAACCGATTTTACATGTTGAAAGAACAAGATAAATATCACTGTTTCTGAATACTAACTAAATTAAAGTTTTTATAGTATAACAAAAATGTAACATTCAACACTTTTCCAAACATTGACGTTTCACATGAATCTGTACTCCCGTATTGTCAACTCTCGAACGCAAAAGGTGGCCAAAAGACTCATTCAGATTATGGAAGATCAGATTTCACATTTTCGATGGTTTATTGTTTGATTTTCTCAATTTCATTAATCGGTAAACACTGCCGTAGGTGTAATTGATTTACCCCGCAGAGATGGATTTTTTAATTTCTGGATTGATTTCCATAATATTGTTTGACTTAAAGTTAATCATTACGAGAGTAATACTATTCTTTCCGAAACTAGTGCCGAGTGGGGAGTATAGCTACCACTCTCCGCCCTCGTGTCGTTTTATCTGTCCAGCAGTGGCGTATGAACCGGGGGTGGGGGTGGGGGGTAACATATTTAACTTTACGTGCATTTTAAAAGTTTTTAGATCCGAGTGCAGGAAGTTTAGTTTAAGTTTTTGAGGTATAAATTTAAGTTATTTCAAAAATGTCTTTTATTATTGTGCAAAACTTACTTTTATACACATGATGGTTTAGTTAGGTAATCAATAATTGACATTTATTTCGTCCAAAATCAACTATATATCATATAATATCCTTCATAAACAAAACTGAAATCCCTTGACTTGCCATTTTTTCAGTTAAAACATGACGAAATAACTGTAGTATGGTGTAATTTATTTTTTCAAATATCCTTGGATGACACTACTGGGCACTGGGGGTGGCCAAATGTAATCTCGCTTACGTTGGCCCTGAGCACAGATATGTAACTATTCACACGCGAATCACAGTTTGAGTTATAAAACACGAAATAGTAGTTTTGAATGTAAATATGTAATTATTACAAGTTACAACTTGCAACTACTCAGGCTTACACAAAGTTAAACATTGCCACTAAAAACTCGCTCAAAATGTCGAATTAAAACACTAGTGCTAATAACTAAAATCACGTAACAGAAACGATGATCAGCGCTAGTATAAATATAAAAAAACACGTATGATATGAAACTACAATTCTCATTTACAAAACTAAACGGCGAACTAAAGAGTTCGGACGTCCGACCTACACACTGAATAGCTCGCTCCGTAGCAGGTAGCAAGAGCGAGGACCGTGCCCAGCACTGACGTCAAAACTATTTCGCGCGGGTTGAAAAGAAAGCCCCGTACGACCCACACCACCCTCAATAGGCATTTTTTGCAAATACATTCTTTTCTTATATAATGTTAAGAGTTATTTAAAAGACACTTGTTGGAAACCCGGACAATGCCTTTAAATAACTTTAAAATTGGCATGTCAGAAAATTCTATGTAGAAGTTCAATTTGGAGTCTTGAAATAGCTGTAGATTGCCAAAATATCACATAATTGTAAAAAAAGTGCAATTGTAATTGCACACGGTCTACATTATTATGCAACCAAAAAATGGCATTGAGAGTTTTTTTATTTTGACACCATAGCTTGAAATTTACAACAGCATATTTAATGAGTAAAAAGCAGAATGAATCTTATGTAGGGCCTATGTATGTATGTATGTATGTATGTATGTATGTATGTATGTATGTATGTATGTATGTATGTATGTATGTATGTATGTATTTATTTATTTATTTATTTATTTATTTAACACTTATGCAGGCTATTCAGTTATAAAACTAATTTACAAAGGAGGACAACTTTATAAAATTATCAATATTCAATACTATCATTTTGTTCATTGCCCTTTTGTGTAAGAAAAGATTGTAAGTTGTGCTCCAAGACTATTACTGTTGTTGGAAAACTTCAATGGTGTGTTGGCAAACTATGTATGACTCCAATTTGGAGACTTACATTCATCCTCTAGATTTTCCAAATACTATTTGATTGTGAAGCAACTTAGTGCAATTGCAGATGCTCTTTAATATTATGCCACAATAATGAGGTTTCAATTTCCCCATTAAACTCCAATTTTACTAAGGGTATAATCTCGGAAAATGTATTTTTTAAGGATTTGGGGGGCTTCCATGGTTGTGTAGGTAGTTTTGAGTTTAAATTGACGGGCGTATTAGGGAAAGTCTCAGCCATTAACATAACTTTTTTGGTGATATAATTACTAAAGATGCACACGATAATCGATATTATCGATCAATAATCAATAATGGATATTATTTTGATAATCGATAACCAAAATTCATTATCGATTATCGAAATGTCATATAATTCGTCAATAGTGGTACGAACTAAACTCTAAAGACGGAGATTATCTCCTGTTGTGTCATGCACTGGCTGGGCTGATGATGTCACACTCGAGATTTATGTTTGGAATTGACCTATCAGTTGATAACGGAAGCCAAACACATGACATCGAAGACGGAAAGTGATTGTTTTGTTTTGACTTACACTTGCCACACTTGAGGTTCCACTTATAGGTCGGAACAGGCTTTAGGCATATTGGTGATATCAATATTATCGATAATATCGATTTGATAATGACATTACGATTTTGATAATCGATAATGTAAAGAGTATCGATGTGCATCCCTAAATATAATTACAAATAAATATAAAATTAGTGTTTGAGGTGTAATAATACAATTACATTATGCATTAAATAAGATGTCAAAATTTTATGACTTTATGCATGTGCCAGAATTCAGCCGCTAGATTGGCCAGGTAAGCAATAATAAAGTAATCACTAGATTCACTAGGCTCGAGTTCTGGAACACGAAAATACTTTATTTAATTATCATATATCTATATGAAGCGAGCGTTTCCATTTGACTCTGCCGGAAAAATTAGTCACCGTTTTTTTTTTTTTTTTTGTATGTCTTGCCATAACGTTAAAGTTACATTAAAGTTAATCAAAAGGTTTTTTTTCAAACTAAACGGCGACAAAATCTGAGGTGGCCAAATCATTTTGAATGTCCGTCCGGTCACGAATATGTTAATTTTATTTTGATCCGATAAGTAGTGTAGATGGAAATTACATTTTAACAAAAGTAACGTTACCATGGCAACGAAAAGTCGCACGTGAATTCTGGTCACTATGCACTGCCACCTAGAAGTAATCAAAATACTATCGAGGAAGCAGTGTATTATTTGTTATTACCAAAGAGTTAAAATAGTTTAAAAAAGAAATAATGTCAAGGTCCTCTAGATGGCGGTGGATTTTATCCACAAAGTAAAGGTTTACCCACGGGTTTACCCAAATACCTTGCCAATAATAAATAATAATGGAAACATGGCCCCGTGGACTGCGAACGTCGCAAATTTTAAAATTTAAAAAAATGTGCAATGTGGGTCTAGCTATAGCACGTGCTCGCTTATCAACGCGTCCAACTGAGCGTTTCCTAGTTTAGTTTCATATAGAACACAACATTTAAACTGGCAGCCATATCTCGTGGTTTCTAACTGCATTAATGCAATTGTTAGCGGTCCTTTTCTCAGCTAGAATCACTAGCTTTGCAGCTAATCACTGGAATGCTTTGCTAGAACTTGGCTAATATAGCTGATTGAAATAGGAACGCTTCGCTTCCCTAGGTAATCCAGCAGTTGAATTCTGGCATGTGCCTTACATTTTAATAGAATTGTGGAAACACATTATTTGAACCTCCATTTTGAAATTCATTTTTCTTTAAAGGAATTGTTCTGTTGAAACAATTTTAAGGTGAGAACCCATTTTTTCTTCCAATCACTTCATTTAGAAGTGAAAGAGTGTGGATATATGAATGGTTAGCCTGACCCTAGGATTTGCCAGTTGCGCAGCTTTGCCACATGAGCGCTTCACTCAATCTCACTAGCGCGCTCAGTCACGGCTAAATACGGTGCCCACATACCCTAAGAAAATTATTGAAAATTGTGACCAGAATTTTTTATCTCTAATTCAGTCGCAAAATGGAATAGTCTTGTTACCCTAGCAGCGAGTTTTACTTATGAGTATGACTGGCCGTTTAAATGTGTATGTAAGGATAGAAAGAAACAAAATAGATGTTTTATTATCTACTGACAACCCTCTATAAAACAAGCAATAATTTTCGGAAGGATCCGAAAATCATGAAATTGTGAAGGTTGTTTTAAAAATATTCATGTTTATATCTGATAAATGATAATGGATCATGTATGAACATAAAAATAACAACAGAACCAAACGCACATCAATCTTCATTGAACAAGATTTTACAAAACAGAGAAACCAATGGACGTTTTTCATCTAACAGTCAGCACTTGATTAATAAAATCAAATTACATTTTCGTGAGGGTCCAAAAGTCATCAATCATTTAGTCAATCATCCCAGATGGTAACAACGCATGTTTTCTCATACTAATGCTGTCACAACTCACAATATAGTGTAGGCCTATACATATTTTTCATTTTGACTATTTACCAGTGTGATAGAAGAGTTTGAGAATTAATCTTATATTTTTTCTTAGACAATAATTGTATTTCATTATCTACTGGTCTCGTTCCGCGAACACAAGTGGTTTTTGTTTGATTTTCTCGGAAGAGGAATACAAATTGCAATGGCGAGCGCATAAAAAGTTTTTTGAATCGAAAGCCCCGACCACAAAAGGGGAAAAAACTATTATCTCTTCAATGTGAATTGTGCATATCACAAATAAAAATAATATTTGTTTCGGGACATATTCGTTTTACCAAGGTGGCTGTCGAATTGTATAAGTGCAAGTGCATATTTATTACGGAAATCTAGGATTAATATTTAACTCACGTTAGTTTTGCCCCCCCCCCCGGACCAAACTTGGGGGAGCATTGCCCCCCCCCCATCCCGCCCCCCCGGTTCCTACGCCACTGATACTACACTAAAATGACTGTTTAAGTAGTTATGTCTTGTAACTGGGATTTTACACGAATTTTTTCTTTTTTTTCGCCCGGAATTTTGCGAAAATTGGCGTTTTGGGAAATTTATTAAATTGGTTTTAACCCGTTTCTTTTTTGTTCTACATAGAGCATCGTACCAATCTAAAATTGCCCTTTATAACATCGTGTCTTGAAACTGTGCACAAATATACTCTCAAACGCACAAAAATATGCATTCCAAAATCACACCCCTTCTTGGCAATAAGCATACATTTTGACCAAGCCCCCCCCCCCCCCCCCCAAAAAAAAAAGATTTACAGAAAAGGCTGCCGAGTACGTCAATAATAGGCAATACTTTTTTGGATCAAAATCCTCCAAGGTCACGGGGCTTAAAGACTAAAGATTGTCCCCATGTTATTTCTCATGGGAAATTTTTGCCGATGCGATCCTAGCTCGAAAAATAACAAATTTTACCATTTTTTTTCGGGTCATTGTGGACCCAATTATTTTTCTGATAATTTATAAATTCATAACTAGTTAGCCTGAATGAATTTTTTTTTTAGTTTAGCGGGTGACCCTGAATACCCCTTTAACGTATGCTTAGGACTACTTTGTAACAAGTAAATGCTTGGCAGATGCATAAGTGCATAATATAACTCATTTAAAATTTAAATATGCACTCACATTCACACTGAATAACTTACACTCGCACGTCACATCCACATTCATAATATGCAATGCAAGCAATCATGATACTACACTTCTTATTGTCTAAACTACCTGTGTATTATTATTTGCAACTATTTCTTATTCCACTATAGGTAAATTTGGACTTAAATTTTATTACATAACTCTTGTGGGGTACAACCCTGTTGTTGCTTATTGATAAACTAGGAAACGCTCAGTTGGACGCGTTGATAAGCGAGCACGTGCTATATAATTTGTTGATGGTCCAAATTTCAACCTGATCTGAATCTTCGTGCAACCGCTATCATGAGCCAAAACAGCTTCAGCTTCGTGCGACTTTTCGTTGCCGTAGTAACGTTACTTTTGTTAAAATGTAATTTCCATCTAAACTAATTATCGGATAAAAAAAATTAGCATATTCTTGACCGGACGGACATTCTAAATGATTTGGCCACCTCAGATTTTGTCGCCGTTTAGTTTGAAAAAATAACTTTCGATTAGGTAACTTTAATGTAACTTTATTACTTTTTGAACGATTTTGCCACAAAACTAATGGCATTCAATCCAGATTGAAGCTTGCGGATGGTCCATTTTTCAACTCAATCCGAACCTCCGTTCGACCGCTATCATGAGCCAAAAAGGCTCTAGCTTCGTGCTTATACTTTCCGTTGCCATGGTAACGGTAGTTTGTTATAATGTAACTTCCATCTACACTACTTATCAGAACAAAATAAAATTAACATATTCGTGACCGGAAGGACATTCTAAATGATTTGGCCACCTCAGATTTTGTCGCCGTTAAGTTTAAAAAAAAACTTTCGATTAACTTTAATGTAACTTTTTAACTTTTTGAACGATTTTGCCACAAAACTAATGGCATTCAATCGAGAACGAAGCTTGCGGATGGTCCAAATTTCAACTCGATCCGAGCCTCCGTTCGAACGTTATGGCGAGACATACAAACAAACAAACAAAAACAAAAAAACAGTGACTAATTTTTCCGGCAGAGTCAAATGGAAACGCTCGCTTCGCTCGCTTAATAAACAATACAAAATATTTCAGCAAGCTTACTTCGATCAGTTGACATGTTGTTGTCTTTTTGTTTTTTTTTGCGTGGGGGGGAGGGGGCAGTTTTCACTACCCCTTAGCGTACCCCTGCCTCAAACTTAGACAACTTTTTAATAATTCGTGTATTTTTACTTTTTACGCACAATAATAATGGAAAAATATTTTGAGATCTACTTCAGATCGAAAAAAATTGTCAATTCATTCATTATTCAATATTCATCATCAAAAATGTCATTTGAATGGAGAAATCTGAGGTTGACCTCTTGGCAGTCCTAATTATTTTATTTTCCAGTTCGGAAAAATCTCAATTCGGTCCTTTTTGGAGAGATAGTTTTCATGACTGTAAGTACCCCCCATCACTAATCAAATCAGGTGAGTGAAGTCTGTAGTCCCGCCAGTCGTCAGCTGTGTATGCAGTGATGTCATGATACCGGCCCCCGTCCCGAGCCCAATCTGCCCAAGTCGTTGCTGCAGTTCAGTTCGCCAGCTCGAGTCCTCGGAGGCAGTCGCTCTTCACTTGACATTAGGTAAGACCGACCTACTTTTGTTGTAATGAATTATATTCACTTCATTAGTACATTGTTCTACATCATTCTACTGCATGAATTTGCTATTCTTCTTTGAACTTGATTCTATTTCACTTTTTCAATTAATTCTTCATGTTTACCTAACATTTGCTTCACTGCATATCAGTAAAATGTTATGGCAATGACGTGGCATGGGCCGCATGTCACATAAATTCCAAGTGAAGAAGGCCTACCCTATATTATGAGAAAGGCATTTCAAAAGTGCTTGAATTGTTAATGGCTATCTTTATTGTATTTTAATGGTGAATTATTCTTGATAAAGATGCGATGTGCTAAAACTAAAAGTGAAATGAGAGACGAGACGTTTAGACTAACTTCATTCAACTGTAGCGTGTGTTGTAATCGAGGCCACCCGTGCATGGTTAGGTCAAATGCTCGAGGCATATCATAATTAGCTAAATACGGTCCAATAACAAGCAATAATCGTCTTTATTAGGTAACATGTATAACGCAGGCATGTTTCAGTTTTTATTCGTAGTACCGGTACTAGTAAATCACATAAATAAATTTGTCCGCTGAAGTTGGTCGGT
>JAMZAV010005333.1:0-67830 GCA_024449915.1 Sweltsa coloradensis | reverse complement strand
GACGACGCGAAAACGACGGGGCGTCGTCGGATGTAAGTATGATGTGTATTTCTATTAATCTTTATAATCTATCTTCATTATTGTTCTTGTTGCTTGATTTAAATTTTTGATTTTTTTGCAGTCGGACAGGAGCGAGGCTACTGATTACCTGGTAGAAGAAAAGATCAAGATTACGAAGATGTTCACGTGTCCATTTTGTAAAAAAAGACTTAAAGATCTAAAGGAGCACATTGGGAGGAGGCACGGTCTAACAATTCTACAATCGAAACGATTCATGGGGCGGTACAGGATCAGGAGGAACCTGGGGATGACGCAGCCTGGGCGGCTGCCCGGTCAACCATGCAACGCTTCAGTGAGTACGCGTACATGGCTTGTGATTTGTAATTTAAAGTATTTGACCGTGTATTGTAATTTGTGCATTTATAATCTCCAGTCGGACGAGGACCAGGAGATGGTCAACACGTCAACACGGACATTCAGGACAACATAATTCAGCACGAGGACGTTTAGGACAACATAGTTTAGCACGAGGACGTTTAGGAAAACATAGTTCAGCACGAAGGACGTTCAGGACAACATAGTTCAGCACGAGGACGTTCAGGACAAAACTCAGTTCATAATTAACATAATTCTTATGAGTCAGGTAAGAAAAAAGTCCATATTGTTCGAACAAATCTTGCATCGAAACACCGTTTTTCTAGAAGACCATGTCTTTGCAGCGATTTAGATCCATAAGGAGATTTCTCCATTTCGTCGACAATGACAGAGCTGACCCGAATGACTGTCTAAAAAAATTAGGCCAATAATTCAACACCTTGATCAGGTTTTCCTTGATGTGTTCATTGCCACAGACGGAAGCCTTACGAAGTTTCACGGGCGCCTCGGGTATGTACAGTACAATCCATCGAAGAGGGCTAGATTTGGCATACAATTTAAAAAGCTTTGTGAGTCGAACTTGGGTTAATGCAAAGCTTTCAAAATTTATACAGGACATAAGAGAGACAACAGCCTTGAGAATTTGTTGGCTAGCGAAGCAATTGTTATGAATCTGAGTGCTCCTCGTCTAAACAAAGGATAAGTAATGCACCTCGATAACTGGTATTCATCTCCGGATCTCCCGAACTCTACCAAGAACGCATCAAGGAGTATACTCTAGCGTTAGGCACAGTGAGGATAAATCAGAAAAATCTGCCAGCCGAGCTCAAGACAACAAAACTCCGACAGAAAGGCGAGGCCATTATGAGAAGTGCAAATGAGATATTGTCTGTAAAATGGGAAGATCGTAAAGATGTCACCATGCTCTCTACAATGCATACAGACATTCAAAAAGCCAAGTGACGAGAAGAAGAGGGGAAGAAGTGGAAAAGCCTCAAAGCGTCATTGACTACAACCAAGGAGTGTTGGCAGTTGATGGGCAAGATCAAGTTCTGGCGTCCTTCCCTGTTATGCGAAGGTACATAAAAGGTTACAGAAAGATATTCTTCTACTAGCTTGATATGTGTTTGTTCAATTCACATGCACTGTACAAAAAGAACAATCAAGTAAAGAAGTACCACTTCAGCAACTTCAGAATAAATGTAGCCGAGAATATGCTTCTTCTTCTTCTGTTAGAACATGTACTCTCCCGACAACGGCCAAAAAAGGAAGGCCCCTACAAAGAAGGATTTGTTCGTCCATCACAACTCCCAACCCGACAAGTTGCCAGAAGGGCAGACAGTGGAATCAATGGAGGAAGCGCGACTCCATCTACTCGAGGCCTACGAGATCTTCCCACAGGATGAACCTCGAGTAGATGGCCTCATGAAAGCAACGTATCTCCTGCAACGCACCCTAATAAACGAGAAGAGCACTGCGCGGGAAGTGCGATCCGCATTTCCATACTTAACACAGGTAAGTAATAACTACCATAACATTACAACAGTAGTACTCATGAGGGTATCAAACTGGAAGGCTACTAACAATACAAAAAAGTAGGCAATATTTTCCTCTTTAATCAGTTCATAACTATCCATATAATTAAATATATTAGTTGTAGGCCTACCATTCCTGAATAATAAATATTCTCGGTTTGAACCATACTTATAACTTACAAGCCCAAAGAATAACAATAGTACCCGGTAATATCTGCCGGTCTGCAGGCCAAATTATTTAATGCCATATGATCAGTGTTACTGACCAGCACATAAATGGACACTTTTATTAGTCTATAGGTTTCACCCTTGTCTGCTTTCACACAACCTCATAGCTACCTGCAGCAATCAGTCACTACGGACTATTTGACCTTGTTCTTATCTTGTACAGAAAAAATCTTCACAAAGTATGTGTGGTTAGGGGGGGGGGGGGGGAGATATTGGACAGAAAAGTTGTGTGGAGCAACTTCTTCTCACTGTTGAAATACTAGTTGTTTACTTGAACCAAAGCTTGAAGTAATGGGTTGTTTAAAAGTTTAAAATGCCATTGTGGCAGGTATACATCTGCTCAATTCCAGGGTGTAACGCATTATGTTGTCACTTTCTACATTATAACATAGGGCCTACATAAAAATGTAAATTATAAATTAATTGTTAAATGTTAATCCAAAGATCCCCTTGTGTTCAAGATGCGGGGCAAACCAAAATATGTTCATTAATTGTCCAGTAGTAGTAAGTAGTTCAGTATTTCATTAGTCCCCTCCATTTATAGGAAAATATAAATAAATCTATTTTGGAATTGGGATTAGGGGGGGGGGGAGAGGGATAACTACAAGGACCATACTAAAATTCTAGGACGTGTAGTGTATTTTAAAATATATTTAACCTACACTTTTACTCCAATTGTCAAATTACTTGTTTCAGGAAAAGCATCTGAAAACCCACTTTCATTTGCTAATGAACTTCGACCTTGAGGAGAGGGCGAACCAGTCCATCAACGAAAAGCTCGGCAGCCTCGTGCTATTTTTAGTGGCCAAATTTCATAAAATGTCTAACAGCAATAAAGCACTCCGCATCGATGACATTTTCATTAAAGAAAAGGACCTTCTGATAGCCACTTCCAGACTACCACCTTCGGACCAGCTCCCGGGCGTGTTAATTGCTATGGCCTGTTTGTTAAAACAAGATAAGCCTTAACTTTTCAAACAATATGAGGTATGTTAACTAGTAGCTGAGATAATGACTTATTTTGTTATTTGAATCGGTTATTTGAGAAACCGAATGTTTGACGAAATTGCAGTTTCACAAAAACCTGTATTTACTACCCTGACTTTAAAACTCCAGCTCCAACAAGGAACTTGAAGCTGACAATGTGCTGAAACATATTGGTTTTGTGCAGGTTGAAGATGAAGCTTGTGTATATATGAAAATTTCAGGTAAATCTGTAATTGTAGCATTATATGTTGATGATTTTGATGTGTTATGATGAGGATATGAAGGTTAGACTGTCAGCTGAACTTCAAAAGCAGTTCAAGGTTGAAGATCTTGGTGAGGCAAGCGACTAGGTATGAGAATTAGGAGAGATTGGGAAAAGGGTACAACTTTCTTAGATCAAGAACAATACCTATCTAGTGTTTTGGATCGTTTCGTTTGGTTCTTTTGAGCATGAACCAAACTTGCTCGCATTGCAGCAATGCTGCCTCAATTGCATCAACCTTCCAGGAGAAGTACCATGTTTAGCCTGCACACCTGGAAATTCAAGACAAAAAAATTTCATGCGCCTGACCCAGACCCCAGACCAAACCGCTACCTACTTTTAGAAAATACGATTGTTAACGCTAACGCCGTGTTGTTGTCAGGAAGATTTACAGAACGTGACTTTTTGGAGACAACTAGCTATTGGGCGTCATCGATATATGACAACCAAGTCACAGTGGTGGAGCGGGGCGTCGCCGTGGCCGAAGACGAACATTCCAGTTTGGATCTCGCTGATATTGCAATACCTCAACCAGCCATTCAACAACAGGCAGGACCCGCGATTCAAAAACAGGCAGGACCCGCAACATTCAGCAACCATTGATAAGTGGAGTTATTTATAATTCTTTTGGTGGAAACGTTCATTAAAATCATCTTTTTAAACATACATCATTTATTTACTATAGAGCGCTCCATCTTCTCATGTCCACTCTGGCGGCGAACGCTGGAAACGCGCTAGTGAGGATAGAATCTACACATGCTATCCTCGCGCGTAAGAAATTAACTAATTGAGATAAGTATTGTGATGTTCTATCGCGCACACAAGAAACAGCACCTACATGGAATCTAGTCTTACACATCATATTTTAACAGAAACATAATTCATTCCGTGAAAAAATGCATTGGAGACACTGAAAACGTAATCAAACGCAGACTGGTTAACCAACTATACATAGTGTTATTTTGTTAGTTACACATGTCGTACGTTGAATATTATGTGTCCACAATCCACCTACCCACTTGCCAATAGAGTGTATATTTGCTGAAGCCACTTATTGGAAGATAAGTGACTCAACACATGCACTGATTCGTTATTTCGTATAAGGAATCTACAAGAATTACGAAAACAAAACACATTCCCTCTCACTTAGGTAATTCAGTGAGATCTTAATAAAGAGTGGTCTTCATGTTAATATATTAAATTCATACCTAGTTGATAAGACTAATTCATTTTTGGCTTAAAACAATCAGTAGCCCTAGATTATATCACAATAAATTGGGCTAAGTCCAGATTTACAAAACCCAACCTTGGCCGGGGATTGAACCCATGCCTCCCAAAAGACCACCAAGACCGCGGTAGTGTATTTGTTGCTGAATTATTGGTGCATTTTGATATTATAAAAAATGTATATCAAATTCTTAAGTTATTAAATCACCACTCCCAGTTATATAGTCCGCGCCCGGCCAGAGGGAGACCATGGGTTCAATTCCTGTTTTTGTTTATAGTATTTATATTGGGATTTTCGTAATCACAATAAAACAATCAAATCCCCTCAAGAGTGGGTGAATAAGGTTTAAAATTTTAAGTATTGCATTTTAATACATGGGCTACCATGATTCCGAGAAAATTAAGCACAAGACCATGTTGACTTGTTATTCCCAATGTTCTTTTATATTGGTGTTTTGTCCAGTAATTTTTTATTTTGCATTCTAATAATTTAGGAACGCATAATGTTTATTGATTACTGCTTTATTGTCTTCACTCTTCACAAAGCTTGAGTGGCTTTATTGTTGTTGCTTGAATTGAAACGATGTGTGCTACTCTTGTATTGCATTACATTCCATATTAGGCCAATTATAGATTTTATAGAACATAACTAAATATATTTGCTTTGATATTAATAAATTTAGTCATTATATTGATATTATTCCAAAGTATGTTGGACTCTGTAACGTTGTACTCTGGAATAATACTACGGCCACAAAAATAAGCGGTTTATATCAATGTCTACGTTCACCGGCGCCGGACAGACTATATTCTGTAGGTATTTTAATTATAAATGCTGATATAAATCTATATAAATACTAGAAATACTTTTAAATAAATAAATACTAGATTTTGAATTCATAATGAGCTACATGATACCTATTCTATTCCCCAAAACCTTATATATTTACACTGTGCTTGTGTAAGATCATATGGGTGTTTACAAAGGTATCCTCACTCGGCGGCCATGGCGGTTCTACGCCCCCGCGACACGAGCGCATTCTCTAGGTGATTATGATCCTCTATATTTTGACAACCAAAAAATACTTTCGGCACGCAAATAGAGCCCAAGTACAACAGTAGTCGATACCCACACCATTTTTAAGCCGCCATTTTCGAATATGGGCAGCGAAGCTCCGGGTCCGTAGTAGGGGAGTTTTAGTAATGTTGATTATATTATGGTAACTGCAAAACATGATGCAGAAACAAAATGGCTACATGAACTGGGCGACAGAAAAAGACACGATTCGAGCATGCAACTAACAGTCTCTTTTCACTATTCCCCCATCATCAAAATTTCTCGACTTCTTCTGTACGGACCGAAAGGTCGCAGCGGAATTATAGAATAAAAATCACAGTGCTCGCAGACTCGTTGACAATACAGCAGAGAGCCTATGAAAGCCGTTGACATAACTGGCTGATTATTTTTTATATCGGCAGTGACTAAACTCGAACAGTTGTGTAACACAGAGTCAGCTTTAGCCTCAAGAGGGCGATTCAGCTAAAACCTATGCTTCTGTTGTTTCACCGACAACTCCACACTCCCATTTATCTACTCCACAAGACCATGTTTGGAACAATCCGAGTACTTTACAGCAAACAAATGGAGCAGCGCAGGAAGAGGAGAGCATTACTTCAATATGAATATTTATTGATATGCTTTTACGCTCATTTTATACACGGCTATCCAGACGAAGGTGGGACGTAGGATGACGCGGGGGACAATGGTGGCGACAGGCCTGTTTTTTAATTGGATATTGCTTATAAAAATAAAATGAATAAAGTAAAATAAAAAAAAAAATTAAAATAAAAATTAAAAAAAAAAAAAAAAAAAAAATAAAAAAAAAAAAAAAAAAAAAAATATAAAAAAAAAAAAAAAAAAAAAAAAAAAATAAAAAAAAAAAAAAAAAAAAAAAACAAAAAAAAAAAAAAATAAAAAAAAAAAAAAAAAAAAATAAAAACTTCTCATATTTGGCAACTTGGCTAATCGAGACGAAGGGAGGGGAACGTAAGGGATGACGCGGGGGGACAAAGTGGTGGACAGGCCTGTGCTGGTCAGAACGAGCCACAAGCATATGTGGGAGGGCAGGGGGTTCCCCCCTTCCGTGGTCGTTCTCCGTCTGTGTCATCATCCGTCCCGTGTTGTCCTTGTCGTCTGGGGGGGGGGGGGGGGAAGTCGGGGAGGTGTCCAAAAGGGAAGGGGTTCCCCCCGACGACGACCCAGAGCTCGCCATTAGTTTCAGGGAGTGAAACTCCACTATTTCACGGCCAACCGCGAGAAGGTGTCTTGTTGGAATTTGAAGGCCCCGGACAAGCTTGTGGCTGGTTCTGACACTGGACAGGCCTTTGCTGGTCAGACCATCGCACAGCATATGGAGGCCGGGTTTCCCGCCACGTCGTGGTCGTTTTCGTCTGTGTCGTTATCCGTCAATGACTTCAAATAGAACAGAATATCGTCGACAAAAGCTGTTTTTACAGCAAAAAAACAACTCAGCCACCTGACAAAAGAACTGTGGCCCAAACGCTGACAACCGAACATGCAAAACTATTTTCAAAGAGAGGTGTGAAAGTTTTTTTTCCAATGACTAAAACGCACCGCTGAAAGAGCTCTCTTGTCAGCTGGGAGAGCTACGGTTACCCGATTAATAGTGGCGCTGGACCGAGGAGCGCCGTCGACCTCCTGACACGTCACTGTTTGGTCAAGCTTCAACCCCCTGAAACCACTATTGCCAAATACTGTGCTTTACTGGGGGTTTCGATTCAAAAGCAACTGACTTAGGAAAGGAACATGCAGATGATGCTATCAGGTAATGGAGCAGCTACTTTGCCTACAGGACTGCAAGAATCGACGGGCGGTCTTAGCATATTCATATCTTAATCTGTGTTATAAACGTTGGTATCATTATAGGCTATATTTATTCACTGATGACACAAACAAAAACACGAGAACGGTTACACTTAGCCAAGTTCGCCAGCGCCCTGCTAGTCGAATAATTAGGACTCCATACTCTTAGTCTGAACCATACAACAGCTGAGATGCCAGGCTCGTGTTCATGTGGGCGAGATTCCAACGCCTAAGATTTCCAAATCTGACACATCAACTTGCGGGAACTTTAGTTCCATGATTGATGACAAAATAACGTTTTGGTAGGTCTAGTAAACTTGTCCAAAGGACAATTCTTGCATCTGAACAATTTCTCAATCATAACTAGATCTGTTGTGTTTAATATCGTCGTGATGATCGAACCTTGCGTTTTAGTGGTCCTGAACAACTTGAAATTCATCTCGAAAAAAAGTTACGAACTTCGAACCCGAATCCTAGGCTAGGTAGCTACATTGTTTAGTTTTAGGGCTCTTATGCTCTTCAGCAACGAACTTTCGTCACATCCCTAGAATATTGGTGAAGGGAGGGGGTAAGTCGTGTTTTTTACGAATATAACTTCGCTATTACTGGTTATCAGTATGTGTAATGCCTGCTGGCTGTGCTTGTTAGGTGCACATTGGAAGTTCATATCACTACATTGTACTGCTTAGTAGATTAAACAAAATTCCATTCAAGTGCGCTATGTAGACGCGGAGTGGGGCTATTAATAACAACAATTTATTCAGGGCTGGACCAAAATGTCTCTCAGCAGTATTAAAGTAATGTATACTGTATAGCTTTTTTGTACTGGCCAGCCATCACAAGGCGCTGCAGTCCTCAAATTGGTAACCGTGGCATTGTTGTTGTAACCATTTTCATGTGATGATGAAATGATTTGGTTTACAATGACATAGGAATGTGAAAGGAAACCTTGGAGGCGTTTCAAAAATACGTTTCCATTTATTTTAATTTTGGAGGAAGGGCTTATTGTTTGGCGAGGGAAATGTTGCGCATGAGAGATGGTGATCAGACAGACCTTTTGTCCGTTTGACTTGCGGAACATCATTGGTTCACTAGTATGGAAGATGTTGATGAAATAGCCTAGGCCTACTGTTTTAAAGCTTGACCCTTGATCATAAGCTTAGGTCTAGGCCTAGTCTTATGCTTAGGTCACTGGGGTGTTCTGTTTTCCTAGGACAATGAGACATTTTAAATGTTGGCAAAGGCGATCGGGACTGCAAGACTATGAGCCATAACAACCGAGTTAGTTAGTTATTGTTGTTTTAGGGCACTCAAACAGTGAGTTCTCAGTGCCCATGTTCAAGTGTTCTGGAATCTTCAATTTACTTTTCACATAATTGTGGATTACACCATGTTTTTCTTCTTTCCAGGGAGGAAACGTAAGGGGCGACGCGGGGGGACAAGGTGGACAGGCTGTCTGGTCAGAACCAGCCACAAGCATATGGGGAGGGATTTTTTTGATTGGATTTGCTTAACGCTCATTTTTGGGAGGTCGCGAAGGGGTATTCCCCCACGTCATGGTCGTCTCCGTCTTAGTCATCATCCGTCCGTTTTTGTCCATTGTCGATTCGCCGTCGGGGAACTAGTTCAAAGGGAAGGGTTCCCACGCGACGACCCAGGCTCGCTAGTTTCAGGAGTGAACTCCCCTATTCCAACGGGCAACCGCGAGAAGGTTGCCGATTGGACTTCGATGCCCTCGTTACGAGGCAGGAAGCCTTTGTGTTTACCATGATGTTTCATGCTCCGTCCATTCCATACTAACGAGGCCCTGTTGACTTGGATCGCTTGATAAACGTAGATCTGTGGCCGAGAAGTTTATACCAGCTTCGAAGTTCTACTGAAAGGGTTTTTTGAAGACGGTAATTGGCACGCAGCTTTATTTCTTTGTCGTGTGTGCAATATAGTACAAGGACATAAATCATTCCCACAATCTAATCAAGAAACCGTATATGAACTTATGCATGCTCGTTATCATTTCATTCAGAGAAACAAAATTATTTCATGCCTTTAGATATGCGTCGCCGTTACAAAATAGGAATAACAGCATCAATTACTTCATTTTAAAAGGCCACACAAATATGGATTTCGTGTCACATATTTCCAGACTCGATAACAAACACCTTCAAAACACCTTTAATTTAATGACTATGGTTTCAATTTTACATATAACTTGAAGACAGTCTTCAGTCTTCGAGGTAGACGTAATGTTGGCCCATTCAGTATTTTATAAGTGAGGCTTCCTCCTAATTACCGATTTACGAATGTTTTTCTGGCGAGGATGTGGTTTTTTAAAACTCCTGAGCCAAACTGAGTGTTTTTAGACCTTTTTAACTCAGAAAAACAGTTGAGGAACGGGTTATTGACTTGAATTGGCAAGGCAGGCAATTAATCTATATTTCTTCCATTCTGCTGCACTGTGGACTCCATAGCCAGAACTCTTATTCAATCGTTCACCCAATTCAATGGTGCAACATTCTGCAACACCCTGGTAAAAGCCATAGCGAAGAGTTGTCAAATATCCCTATCGACGTTGAGGAATATGAAACTGGAAAGATGAGGAGGTTAGGAGGGAAAGCTTGCAAGCTCAACAATAACGTCAAAAGTTCACGGCTTAAAAGGTGTTCTCCCTTACGAGTATTTGACTGCTTGCCATGGTTTAGGATTTTCTCCAGACAAACATGGCACTCAGTGCTCTTGGGTGTGGCAAAGCAGTTAGCAATTGTGGACGAAAACCCCTCAATGTATCTATTACATTTGGATCTCCAAGAGCCGCACATACTTAATAATATCCTTAGGGTAAATTCGTCCTCCTCTAACTCTGCACATTCGTCTACCACGGACACTAAAAATATCAGCACTTGAAAGCAGCAGAATGGAGATGTGGCTATTATCTGATGTCTATGATCGCTCCAGTAACCTAGTTCAATCAACGTTATACTGTTTTATTTGGGCGTTTTGTATTTTCCGAGCGTGGTTAACTTGGGCGCGAAAATAATTATCTCCTAGCCTGAATCCATTCATTTTTAAACAAAATTGCCTCTAGATTTTTTGTTGTTTGATCAACCATTTGGCTCTTATTGAGACGTTTTGAGCGCCAATTCGCAGCAACAACTTTCAACTCGCAAATTGCGAGCTGCATGTGGATTGTCGAGGGTTGAACTATGCTACAAAACCCAGTCCTAATTTAATTATGTCTCATGTATTTTCTAAGGCTATAATAAAAAACAGTGAAAGCAGCTGCAATATTACAGAGACCTATAAGAATAAACATGTAGGCCTTGAATGAAAATTTCTGTTTCACAATACCTCAGATCATGAGCTAGGAGAACAGGGAAGATTTTAAGTGTCTACAAAACAAACACGGGCAACAATATGTTGATGAAAATTTTGCTCTGCTGGCATGCTAGATTTTGAACAGATATAATGCCAACAGAATGAATGAATTTTCCTGAAGTTGTCAAACAGAAGGAGAAAGCTCTGCTCAAACTGCAATGGAAACAATTTGTAACAGATGATAATTTTCGCGTGCGCGACGCGTCACCCAGACCTGCAGAAGTGGTCACAGTTGCAACCCATAAAACTAGACGTCAGAGTGGATAACTTGTCCGGTATAGCCTCCTTAGCGGCACGAGTGAACATGAAAGCCTATCTTAACGTCTGTGGACGCCAAAAATCGCATCATTGCGGGCAGAATATCACCAGAAACGT
Source organism: Sweltsa coloradensis (assembly GCA_024449915.1). NCBI lineage: Eukaryota > Metazoa > Arthropoda > Insecta > Plecoptera > Chloroperlidae > Sweltsa > Sweltsa coloradensis. The sequence continues at coordinate 56,585 of JAMZAV010005333.1, read as the reverse complement.
TTTCCGTTCTACAGGTCAACTTGAATGAAATCATTTTCTGGTCCATTGACGCTCAAACAACGCCTGACCCGTAGAGGTCATCGCCCTCACCGGTTCCCGCACTCTATAGCAGAGCTGCTGCCTACTACCCGAGTGTCTGCAACAATGAGAACACTCACCGCCGTCGGCAAGGTCCTTGGCAAACCACGTGCGTCTTACCTTAAAAACATTATAAATCGGTGTCGCTAACCATCGTGAACTGAATAATCATTATATAAATTTAGAATCAGTTGAAATTTTTCTTGCCGTGTTTTTCCACTGGGCTACGAAACTGCTCAGCTTTGTGTTTGTGCTAGGCGTCGGCTAGGGTCGTTGTGTGCACTTACCGAAACACGATGCTTGTTGTTGAGTGGCAAATGAGAATTTTGTTCAATACCAACCAAAGTAAAGCACACTAAACGGACCTTCGTATTATTTAGATAATATTTTTATACGGAGAAAATAATGAGAAATTGATGTTTTTTGGACTATAGCTGTTTTATTGATTGATTGGATAAAACAACTGATCCACCTGTGTCAACTCATCTAGCATTGTCCCCAGAATGATTAGCGGTGACAAACCCGTCCATCTACGACGAGAAATACAGACGACTGAAAAGCGGAGCCTATGCCGCTCCACCGCTGTGCTGACAGGTGGCGTTCAAAGGTGCGGGGCAGCGAAGGTCATATTCGATGCTGCCAGTCAGTCATTTGAGGTTTTTCAAAATAGCATGTGACAGTATCACATGAACCTCAGTGGTTAACATAATTTTTGGGGGGGGGGGGGGGGGATGATTTTTTTACGTGTGTAGCGAGGTTTATCGTTACGATACTAACATAATTGAAGACACAAACACGAAACTAGGGGATGTTATCACGCGATTTTTGAAAGCTATTAATTTTAAGCTTGAGTGTTTTGCTATTTTAGCAAAACGAGTCTGATTTGAACTTGAGGTTGACAGATCTAGCCAGACAGTTAAGTGGAACTACGCCCCCGATTTCGAAAAACCACAGCCCATCATAATCCATTATAATCACAGATTGAAAACTAAGTTGCCAAGATTAAACCAGGTAAATTGGATGACATCAAGAAGAGATAAGTATAGTTCGCAAACAAGTGTGACACTGGAATAAACATAAATCAAATAGAGATTGACAAAACAATCTCAGATGTGGACCAGTCCCAAGAGATGCCATGCAAAAAACAACTAACTTCCACATCCTTATTTATCGTCTATCATATTCATTAAAACTGATTTACAAAGTGACAACAAAAATAATCTTCTTACATAGAAGCAGATAGAGCAAGATGTTAAATGAGGTAATATTACAACAATGTATTAAAACACAGTAGTTTAGTAACAAATTAAAAAGCTAGATTCTCAGAAGACAGAGCAGAAGAGCGAACATCAACAACAATCCAGTCCTGGACAGAACAGACCACCTCATGAGCCAACAAACCCAACACAAAATGCAAGGACATTTTAAGCCAAAACACACCACACCTTTGCATACAGAAGCATTCTATGTACTGGTGGAGGCAAGACAAAGAACATAAATTGGAGAGCGTGAGTCAAAACATGTCTCGCCTCTGCGACAAGACAACAGACCGCTGCGAGGCGAGACTGTGCTTGCGACTGCTAGTGAATGTGGGTTGAATTGCAGTAACAAGGTGCGGGGCGGCGGGAGGGGAGGTCATATCGATTCTGCACGTCAGTGCACATGAAGTCTGTATTTGACTGAATGAAATCATATTTGTTGAGTTAGCGGGTGAATATATACCCCTTTAAAAGATTTACATCGTCTAACTAAACACATTCAGCAAACAGAACCAAGTCTATGTGCTGTGGAAGGCCAAATAAGAGCGAACTAAGAGCGTAAAAAGCACAGCACAATAAACCGTGCAAGGCTCTAATCTCACATTAAACAGACAACAACACACAAATACAACACTTGAACAGTACATGTAAACCTACACGGATGCTAATAAAACTGGAACGGAACTTAGCACTTTCTGAACCCAACTCCCTCAGGCTGCACGGACGGAACAGACGGAGCACAACACTGAGATGACGAACGGGTATCTAACAAGCAGGACATATATAAAAGAGAGAACTAAACCTACCAGTCTTGACAGAACAGACAACCTCCCCTTCTGAAGTGAACAAACATTAAACAGATGATGATGAAACGAGGACACAGACTTGAACAAACACACATACAGCATCAACAGAAACTAACTCCATGTACTGTGGAGGCCCAATGAGACCACATAGCGAATAGCGCGACAAAACACGACGCCTGGGACAAGAACAACAGCCGACGCGAGGCGAGGCCGCGACACGCGAGGGCTTCCACTGATGTGTGCGTGTACAGGTAGTGTCAAAGTGGCGGGGCGGCGAGGTCATATCGAAGCTTCACGCAAGGTTCATTGATTTTTCAAATCGGTTAATGACAGTGAAGCATGTGCTTTTAGGAGTGAAATTAAATAAGTTGTGTGAGAATATGTGAAGATATGTAGTGAGGCTCATCGTGAACGACGACGAAAGAGCAAAGTTCTGGTAGTTGGACTACGATACGATAGTAGCGGACTTTGACAAAAAGAGATAGGACGGCCCCAGTACGGGTCATACATACACCGTATCATGTATGTTGAAGTCATATAAACCTCGAATCAGCAAGGTAGCCACTGCATTCAAAAGTATAAACCGCGAAGAATTGGCCAACAAAATTACTAGAGGCACCTGTGAACTGTTGCTGAAGAGAATCTTAAAGAAGACTACCAATAACATTCTATACAATATTACAAAAGGAACTTTAACCCTCATTTAATTAATATGCGTATTTTTAGTGCCCTTCGACACAGGACTATTTCATAGGTTTATTTCAATCTTGTTCGTGGAGAATTTTAATAATTTTAGCAACCTAGCCTGAACTGCAGACAGGCCTTTGGACAGATTAGATCAGATACGATTTAGATTAGTACAGGACAGACAGAGCACAAAAGTGATTATAGTGAGGATGAGTGCTTCCCCCGCAAGCAGGGCATGAATCAAAGAGAGAACAATCTACACCAACTGACTCGCCTGAAGTTAAAAAAACCCAATTTTTAAAAACAAAATCCAGAATGATGCGAGGACACAACATGGCATATTAGCATCAACAACCACTCACAGCAATAGAACCAACTTCTGTGCTGTGGCGGCCCTGGTAAGAACAAATAGAGCGGGCAAACAAAACACGTCCAACAACAGGCAGACTGCGAGGCGGGCGTGCTCACCACACCGCTGCTTCGTGCAAGTGGTGGTCAAAAGGTTGCGTGCGGGCGAGGTCATATCGATGCTGCACATTTAGTGCATTGGAAGGTTCTAAAATCGTATTAACACATGGACTCTGGTGTGTAATCAATTGGTAGAGAGTGATTTACTAAATGTGCAGAAAGGTTCATCGTGACTATACTAAATTGTCACCGATATTTATTGATCAATGTATTTTAGTCATTATGTAGCTACTCACCTACGTGAAATGCACAGTGTACATCACGTCACACACAACACTAAAACAAACACAAGGGTAATCGAGATAAGAAAATTGCTGTCAATACCGTTAGGAATTAAGTAGTTCCTAGTTCACTAGTTTTTAAAGTAACCTTAGTTTCTAGTTTGAAAGAGAGAAGAGTAGTTAAGTAGAGGGGGCTGCTGTGTTTCCCCAGGGCTGTGTGCGAATTGCTGTGAGCGTCTGATAATTTAATTCTGTGTATTAATGAGTATTAGTTGTATTTAAATTCATTCGACAAGTTTCTTATATTTTATCATTATTTTCTATAACAGTGCGGTGCATATTTTGAACAATAAATATCTAAATTTAAATTCATCTGTGCGTGTGTGTTGAAGCCCAACCACCCCTAACAACCCCAGATAGTTCCCTCGATCCCTATTATTAATTGTAGTGATTGAGATGAACAGTTATAATATCTATTAATCAGAAGTGGGATCGTGATTTAAAAAAGTCTCATGCTAGAAACATTCGCCAAGCTAAACTCTACTATAACGACTCCTTAATATCAGAATCTAAGAACACCTCAAAAGCTATTTGGTCCATGATTAAATCACAGACCAATGCCCCGCAACCTAAATGCAACCTCTCTCTTATGGCTAACAGTAAAGTTATATCTGACGCATCATCTCAATGTGAACAACAGAATTGTTGTTGGTAATGAAAATAAATAGTTTTTATGCAATGCAAAAATACTTTCAGGTAATAGCCTGGAAGCTCGCAAAAAATGCAAGCAGGCAGAAGAGGATTCAGACCTCCAACTATCAGAAATTAATAAAATCCCAAAACGCAACACTTCCAACGATTGCCTTCAGCTTGACACTGACGGTAAGATATCCGAGTCCCTCAGCCTGGATGAAGATCAAGATGAACGACATGACATCCGCATTTCCCCAGGGATCAAGGTAAATTATAGATAACATAATTTGAGAATTTGAGACACTCCTACAACTAATGAGCTGGAGGATATAGGCGATGGACAATACTATAATTTTGGGCAACCAAGTGGAATCACCAAACAATTGTTAAATCGTGATATTGCACTTCACCTTAATTTTTATATTGATGGGCTACCTCTTCATAAAAGCTTCAACACACAGTTTTTGCCTATCTTGTGTATGGTTAAGGAGGATCCACATAAGACCCCATTGGTTTCTTACTTGTTTTGCGGCAGTTCAAAGCCACCTGTTGAACTTTTCTTGAAAGATGTTGTAGAAGAGTTTAAAATGCTTGAACAAGAGGGGCTTAATGTAGCGAATAGCCAAATAAATGTGGTTCGGTCATATTGTTGTGATACTCAGTCAACGGCTTTGGTCAAGTTTACGGAAGGCTACAATGGTTTCTCGGGTTGTGATAGTTGTCAGCGGGGAGACTGACTTGTTGCCTGATCATACATTCGCAAACGGACACTCCTCTACCAGAAAGCTTCTTGCGTTGTGACATTTGTCACACAATAAAACTTATGTCCATGTGGCCAGTTTACGCGGCACAATTCGCAGAACTCGACAATTCTATTTGCGTTTGATGGCTCAGGTTATCCAAAGCACTAGTTTCATAGATGTTCATGATCTTCTAAGAGCGATTTTCACGGTTGCTCTTAGTGAAACGGAGGGTGTTAATGAGGATAACATGCAAGCAAGCAACCAACCAACTGCGAAATTAAGAAATCTACGTAACAGCGTAGAATTGCCACTGGTGATGTGGACGATGACACCAATGCTAGTGATAGTTTGCGGGTAACGTTTGTCGTTTATCCAAAGTCCTGTGACAAATTTATTTTCCGGGACACTTTCGGTACGCCGCCGGATGCTGTCCGCCGCCTCTCAGAACGGTGCAAAATGATTTTCGAAATCGGATAATTTTTACGCCTTTTGTGTAAAATGTGTGAGAAATGTTTTCCTGGGACAATTAATGGGACTCTGGTGGACCGTAATCGCCATCCCCAGCTTGTAAAAAAAATTGACCTACTTTAACAATTTTTCGAGTTAGTTAGTTATTAGGGTTTAAGGGCACACAACACTAAGGTTCCCGTGTTCCCTTTTAGAGTGATGTGCTATTTTTCAAATTCTATTATACTGCTTTGTTGATTTCACATATTTAAAAACATTGGTTATATTCTCAGATTCATCAGATAAAATTTCTTTTAAATTAGGTTTTAGTTTAAAATCATTCCTATCGTCCATGTGTTGGGGACATTCTACTAAAATGTGCTTAACAGTTAAAATCTCACCACACTGCTCACATGGGGGTGGATCTTAACCTCTTAAAAGGTATCCTTGAGTGAGATGTGTGTGTCCAATGCATAGACGGGTCAGAACAACCTCTTCGCGTCGAGAAGAGCGCCTTGAAGAGATCCAGGGTGTTACATCGTCTTTTATTTCACGAAGCTTATTATTTTGCATGATATGCCATTCTTTGCACCACTTTTCTTTAAGTTTGCGTTTAAAGAATGCTTTTAGATCAGGCGTTACAACTAAATGGCAATCAACTTGTGTTTTGTTACCAGCTTCTTTGGCACTTTGGTCGGCGACATCATTTCCTAAAATACCAGAATGACCAGGCACCCAACAAAAAACTATTGATTTATGTTTTGCAGCAAAATTCGACAATATTAGGTGTATTTTACTAATTAATGGGTGTGTAGTGTAAATTTGGCAAATTGCCTCTAGTGAACTTAAAGAATCCGTGCACACTAAGAATTTGGAGTCCTTATTATCAAGAGCAAACAGGAGGCTTTGTAGAATTGCAAACAGCTCTGCATTGTAGACGCTATATGTGGAATGGAGTTTAAAGTTGAAGTTGTTGTTCTCCGTTGTAAAGGCAGAGCCGACTGAATTGTTCATTTTTGAACCATCTGTAAAAATATTTCTGAAATCTTTGTACTTGTATCGGATTTTGTTGAATAGTGCTTGATATTGTTTGTTTGATGTGGTGGCCTTTTTGTATTTTGAGAGCTGTGTTATGCAGCATGGTTTATTCAGTGTCCAAGGTGGAATTGCCACATATGATTTATAGAAAACAAGGGGAAGTGTAATGTTTAAGGCCTGTAGAAGTTCCAGGGAGCGGATGCCCACCGGTCTCGAGGCCTTCAGGCGAACTTCATACCGATTTTGAAATGGAGGGTCGAAAACAGCTTTATAGGCTGGGTTTGTAGGAGATCCTTTTAATGAGGCAATGTAATTAAGCATTAAGTACTTTCTTCTGGAGGATAGAGATGGTTCTGCAGATTCGCAAAGAAGACTGGGAATAGGGCTCGTACGGAAAGCTCCTGTGGATAGTCTTATACCAGTGTGGTGAACTGTATCCAACGTCTTGATATAAGAAGGTCTAGCCGAATCATAAATAAAACTAGCAAAATCCAACTTAGAGCGGATAAGGGAGCGATAAAGCTGTAACATGGTTGTACGATCAGCTCCCCAATTAGTATTGCTGAGCACTCGTAGGATGTTCAAGGCTTTAAAACACTTGGTTCGTAGCTGTTGGATATGTGGCCTCCACGATAACTTTGTATCAAATAACATTCCCAAAAATCGTGTTATTTCAGCAAATGGTCCGTGTTGTCAATGTCGTCGCCGTCGGGGAGGTAGTCAAAGGGAAGGGGAAAGTTCCCCGACGACGACCCAGAGCTCGCCATTAGTTTCAGGGAGAAAAACTAGCCTATTCACGGGCCAAACCGCGAGAAGGTTGCGAGTTTGAATTTGATGGCCCGCGAAGACGACATCTATGACTGTGACAGCACCTGGGCAGTTCTTATTGTCCACTTCTAGGCCTTCTGCAAAGACGACATCTATGACTGAGGAAGCACCTAGGAAGTCCTTATATGGGTCGTGCAGGTCGGGATTAAGAAATAATCCACGGCAAAGGCTAAATAGCAATGTCAAGACAGAAATGTCAAAGGGAGAATGTAACATATCATGCCCAGGGCTCGAAGGCAAGTGTCCTGGGCGGGATGTATGTGGTCAATCCCTGGGTGGCCCAAGGGGTGCAGCCTTGAAGGAGAGAGCGTGGCGTCTACACATGTATGGAGGGCAAGCCAGTCTGTTGCGAGCTGCCTTCAGGTTCCGACCTGTTGTGCGTCGAAATTCTTCTGAAAATCAGTTATATAACTGAGTGGGTAGACTTTAAATACAATTTACTTAGTTATTTTTATTTATTTAGTTAATTGTATTGTTTTGTAGTGTAACCGGTAAAGGACCTGAGCCAAAGTCCTCAGTCCCGGTCAAATGTGTTGTACCTGGACTGGGGGGTCAAGTCGTATAGCTACAAGGGGCGGGGCCTGGAGGCCGGGGAGTGTGGGCTGACCATGCAGGTGCAAGGCTTCAAGGACTGGGTGTTCGGATGTAGGGTGAGAGGAAATAATGGAGACTGGTCATACAACTGGACAACCCTGTTTGTAACATGTATGTGTAACTACGACAAACTGGCATTGCGTTTTATTTTAATCAAAGGAATGGTGTAATCCAAATTTCAAATTAAGTCATCTTTTCAATAATTTAAAATTCAAAACAAGGACACATGGTCAAACTTAATGTGTACTTGAGCCCTCCTTGTAGGACCCGTTAACCAAGATAGAGATTCTCTAATGGACGGAGAGTAATCGAGAACTCGCTTGTTACACACTCGACTGCACTGCTTATCGTCATGACGACGCCCAGAAGGGGGTTGTAAGGACTGGACAAATAGTGACCATGATGTGCCAGGCGCAAAATGTGGCTGCCACTTTAACAAGCCTGGCATCTTTGCGAGAGTTATGTTCAATTAATTTTTTTAAATTTTTTAATTTATTTATTATTTTTTATTTGTTCCAAAACACATTCATTGATTAAATGTATCACGAGGATGGCAGAAAAGAGCAGAGCTCCAAACACACTTGGTGACAACCAACGTTATAACAAAAATTTTATAAAAAATAACAGCATTATTACAATCATTAGTAAACATATAAAATATATAAAATAAGTAAATAAACATACACTTCAATGAATTATAATAAAAATGAATCAGTGAAAAGAAACTGTAGAATTATCTTTGTAATGCAAAAACATGTGTGCTTAGGGCAGATTTAAAAGAGTCTAATGAGCGAATCTCCCTTAACTCCAAAGGAAGAGCATTCCATTTATTACAAATTCTGTAGTAGAAGCCATTTTGGTAAGCTGTTGTTCTTGCAAATGGAGGCTTGAGAATTAAGCCTCTGGTCACAAATCTGGTCAAATGCTTTTGACCAATCTAGCATTACTGCATCTACTTGCTTGCACCACAGATAATAGAGTACACTACGTGGGCAGATACGTAACCTCCATGTTAAATGTGCTTCGCGGGTTTTTTCGTACTTGTTTGCAACAACCGCATTGCCGCGCTAGTGTAGCGCGCTGTGCGAGTTAACTGACCCCTATAGTTTGTGTTTGAAACTGCTGCTACGAGCCTCTTTTGTTCAGTGGATAAGGTCGGGTAAACAGGTACCTGCTTTGCAGACCTACAGTGTTGCATGCATGCATTCTCTCCTCGAATAAAGTCGAGAGGAGATCCAGGCCAGCTAAACTGCATTCCGATGGAACAAAGACCACTACCCCAAATACCGGGTCATAAAACGTGCTTGCACATTGGACAGAAACCTTCACTCACAGAATCGAAGTGAACGATGAGAATACTCATCAGTCATGATGTGCATGGAAGTGATGTTATAGTATTATACTACTTTGCATAATAATATTTATTTAAAATATTTTTTCAAAGACAAATTAATACACGATTAAAAATAATAAAAACAATCAAAATTACAATAATCATGATTTGAAGATCAGTTTGAGACTCTGGACATAGTTGGAATAACAAACAATAACAATAACAATAACAATAACAATAATAAAATAATAATAAAATAATAATTGATGTTGCTAATAATTAACCAGGGGAATAAAATGATATAAGTAGTTGAAACACTATTTATTAAACACTTAAAGCAACGTAAAGCAAGATGATCTTTTACACCCATCAAACCAATCACCACCTTATTCCCTTGAACTCCCGCGAGCGTGCACGCTCGGATGTTGACTCCAATACCGCGGACCCCCTCAAAAGGAGGTCAAATTGGTATTGAGAGGTGAAGGTTTTTGTCCAGGCCCCATCATACTATGCCTTCTCTAAGTACATGTCGACTGGCAGCCTGGACCATAGCAACCATCTAGTCTGCCTTCAAGTGAAAAAATGTGCTCTGTATACATTGCAGATTTGCGAGTGAAATAAGCGTTGTTTTCTACAAATGTAAGTATCCAGTTTTAATATTAATGTCAGTGTATAAACTGAAGTATTAGGTTCTGTTTTTCATGTACCATGTGAAAAGATATAAACAGTTTTACAAAATGTATTTTGTAAAATTGGTCAAAAAACATCATATGAAAACAAAAGCAGAGACAATAGTTAAATCATGGTATACTGAATTATGACAAAGAGCTTAGTAAACTAATCGGAATGGAGAGACGATCTGAAGAAGCCTTGCATTCTACGGCCACGGCCACTCAGAATACCGGCGCTCCAGTAGTCTCTACCAGAAACAAACGAACGGAGACGCAAAAAAAGAACAAAATGGTCACATGAAATGAACGAAAATGTTATGCGCTCCTTCTTTAGGGTGAACGAAATGTAAAGACGAGCCTTTACCTGGATGGAGACAGCGATTATACAGGGAGCATACTACACAATTTCCAGAGCTAGAAATAACAGAACAAAATGTTGTAGATAGACTTCATATAATTTTTAAAAAGCAATATCTCAGGCAAGATGTAATCGACCAAATAAGACGAGAAGTCGGGTATGATATATACAGACGAGATAATCTCGAATCTGACGACGTTAGCACGACCCCTGCACAGTTGCATGAGTTCAGGCCATAGGAAGAGACGGTGAGAACATAAATAATGATGGAAACGACGCAGAACATATAAGAATAGCATTTATGAACAACATTAGCAAATTTGAACACATTCCTTTCAAAGAGAGACCGAACTTACCAAAGATTATTACAAATAAAAATATATGCATTTACATTAACTGTCTGAATAACATATTGGAAGAATATTTAAGTAATTTAGATCCAACCGATTTCATGAAAATTCATCTGGCTGTATTTTGTGGAGCAGTCACTGTAGCAGAGAAGTTCAACTTTCACCTTATCCAACCAAGAAATTCAGAAAACAATAGGACTAAACCAAAAAGGGAGGAAAAATGGAAAAGAAGGTTAGAACATAGAATCAAAGTACTAAGAGGGGATATTGGACATTTAACAGCATATCTAGTAAATAACACATCGGTGTCCCTGAGGAACAAGTTAACCAGTGTTTTTGAGAAAGCCGGAACATATCCATGTGAAGAAGATTTCAGATTAAAATGTGAAGACTATTTGGACACTATGAAACAAAGATTGAAAGCTCTAGCGGCACGCTTAAAAGATATGTGCAGTGTAGCAGGAGACACGAAGAAAACAAATTGTTTAAGAGTAATGAGAAACTGTTTTATCGGAAACTAGGAAACAAAGTTATGGTTGACAACGACAATATTCCTCCTCCTACTAAAGAAGCCTTGGAGGAATATTGGAGCAACATTTGGTCAAAACCAAAAGACTTTAACCGCGAGGCCGAATGGCTTCCTCATATAGAACAAAGAACAGATGAAATTGAGGAAATGCCGGATATAGTAGTAAATATAGACGACATTACATATGCAATAAAAAAAACTCATAATTGGAAAGCTCCTGGAGTAGATGGAATACAGAACTTTTGGTGGAAAAGACTAACGCCAGTGCATTGTAAACTAAAGGATTTCTTTAACCAAGTACTTCACGACCCATCACTTGTTCCAGGATTCTTTACTCAAGGTATAACCAATATGATATTCAAGACAGGAGACAGATCGGACCCCAAAAATTATAGACCCATCACTTGCTTGCCAACCATTTATAAAATTTTACATCAATCTTTACCTTGAAATTAACAGAACATTTATCAGAACATGAAATTTTAGCATGGGAACAGAAAGGATGCACACAAAATGCATATGGATGTAAAGAGCAGCTTATAATTGATAGTATTGTTACAAAACATGCAAATGACAAAAAGAGGAATCTATCAGTAGCTTACTTAGACTACAAAAAGCATTTGATTCGGTTCCGCACGATTGGTTAATCAAAGTTCTTGATTTGTATAAGGTAAATCCACAGTTGATACGGTGCTTAAGCATCTCATGAATTCATGGAGAATTAATATAATACTAAAAACCAATTCAGATTCTGTTAATATTGAAAATATGGCAATAAAGAGAGGGATCTTCCAGGGGGACACCCTTAGCCCTCTATGGTTTTGTCTCGCATTAAACCCAGTATCAGAGCTACTTAATCAAACAAATGCTGGATATCGCCTTACCTGTAAAGAAATAATGACAAGGATAACACATCTGCTGTATATGGATGATTTTAAAATGTATGGAAAATCAAAAGAAGAGCTCAAAATTTTAATTGACATTGTAAAATTATTCAGTGAAGACATTCATATGGAATTTGGATTAGATAAATGTGCTTCAATGCATATGAAAAGTGGAAAATTGCAAGAAACTGACAATTACCAAATTGGTGTCGGTCAAGAAATTCCAAACATAAACAATAGCGAAGAAAGATACAAATACCTAGGAATGAGGCAAAACATTATTCTTAACCACAAGGAATTAAAAAATGTATTTAAACAAAAGTATGAACATAGAGTTAAAACTATCTTAAAATCAAATGTTAAAGGAAGCTAAAATCAAGGCATTAATGCATGGGCTTTACCAATCTTGACCTTTTCATTTGGTATTGTGAAGTGGTCAGATGTGGACTTGATGGACCTAGATCGTTTAACAAGAAGACAAATGACCTTCTTCAGAACTCACCACCCAAAAGCATCTTCTGAAAGGTTATATATACCACGGGGAAAGGGTGGAAGAGGATTGGTAAATATTCGGTCATTGTGCTATTCGCAAGTTCATAAACTCAGATCATACTTTCTTAATTCTACATTCCATTATCACCAAGAACTTAAACTCCGAGATAAAACTATAACTCCCCTCAGGCTAAATGACGATTCTTTCCATCCAGAAATATACATAGAAGATTTAAATATGAAGATGAATGTCTGGAATACTAAATCACTTCATGGGAGATACCCGAAAAGCATCCAGCAGCCAAATATTGACATTGTTAAATCAATAAGATGGATTCACAAAGGAGATTTGTTTGCTGAAACCGAAGGATTTATGTTCGCCATCCAAGATCAGGTTATAATACCAACAACTATAAAAAATTCATCATCAAATCCAATGACAATGATATGTGTAGAAAATGCAAAAAGTTTACGGAGACAATAGACCATGTTATAGCTGGGTGTCCTTCAATTGCCAACACGTGGTATCTCAGTAGGCATAATCAGGTAGCAAAGATAGTTTATCAACATCTAGGAATGAACGCACATCTACTTGTCAATCCACCTCCTTATTACAAGTACTATTCTCCTGCACCTGTGATCGAAAATGCAGAATTTATAATGTATTGGGATAAACAGGTTATAACAGACAAAACATAGACCACAACAAACCGGACATCATTTTATGCGATAAATCTAACAGAATTACATATCTAATTGACATTGCGATCCCCATGAGTAAAACATTGAGAACACCGAGAACACTAAGGTGGAAAAATATCAAAATTTAAGTCAAGAAATAACAAGAATTTGGAAAATGAAAACTGTTACTGTCGTGCCTATCGTGATCTCAGCCACTGGAGTCATACCATCTTCCCTCTTTCCCTCTCTGCCAGCCTACAATGCCTGGGTCTTTCTCCAAATCTCTACATCAGCATGCAGAAAGCAGTCATCCTTCAAACGTGCCACATAGTCAGAAGATTTTTGCAGTAATCACTCTCTTTCTCTCTCTCTCTCTCTCTCTCTCTCTCTCTCTCTTTAAAAGATTTTGCCATACAATTGCTTGTTTTATAGATAGAAACTTTTATTGATTTTGTTATCACACTCATCTTTATTATTATTTTGTTAATTTGATTAATTTGTCTACAATAATATGTGTACTATACTTATGTTTTCACGCTGTTATAATGTTAACTTTTGTTGGGCTTGGGCCTTACCCCGCCTTGTGTATACCAGGACGCAAATGTACCTGAGATTGTTTGAACAATAAAAACCATTATAATAATAATAATAATAATAATAATAATAATAATAATAAACGTGAGGATTTGAATACTATGATTTTTTTAATAACTATGTACATTTTATTTGATTGTATTTATTTATTTTATATCAACCATTGGGTTATACTTCCGACTTCGCCACTATAGCCTGTGCTGGTCAGATCCAGCCACTGTCTCTTAGTCTTATCAGAAATATCAATCTCTTTGCGCACAGGAAGTCAAAGTCAGGGTGTATGTTCTTGTCAGTTTGAAGATATAATGACAAGGCCGTGCGAGGTTACTCATCAGTTGGGAATTGTGCGCGGTCTGCAGCAGCTTGAGTTTTTAATTGTCAGTGAACCACCTTATTTAACATCAATCCCATTTATAGAGACGCAATGCAAAATAATCTTGGATCATCAATTCATTATTGTTGGTGCACACCCTTCAGGTGTCACTCTCTCGTCGGTCACATGAACTTTAGTTTAGGTACATTTCTCCACTCTTCGGCAGATGGCGCACGCCTGCTTGTTCTTACATCTAGCTGACCCAGATTCCGGAGAGTGGAGGGTGTCTTTGTGTCGGTCAACAACCCCCGACAGACAAGTGCGGACTCTCGAGGCTCACGGTACGGCCACACGCACGGGTTTCACGGCTCGCTACGGCCAACTGTACACCACGTACATAATTTTAGTTTACCTAATTGTTAGTTGTTTCGTCTTTCGTGTTATTCATATACTTGTGTACTACTGTGCTACGTATCATTCAATAATATTTCAGTTCATTAAGCTTCACCAATCTAGTGATTTTACCTCCCTAAGGATTTACTAATTAGTTCGTAAGTTATTCCTGATCCTCCGATTATTATAAGTTAAGTTTTAAGTTTTATTTTAAGTATTTTATTATTAGAAAGCCACTCGGGCCCAAACATTGGTCCCACCGGGCCGGATTGGTGAAGTAAGTTGTGTAACTCGACACCTTCTCGCGGTTTGGCCCGTGAATAGGGGAGTTTCACTCCCTGAAACTAATGGCGAGCTCTGGGTCGTCGTCGGGGAACCCCTTCCCTTTGACTACCTCCCCGACGGCGACGACAAAGACAACACAGACGGAGACGACCACGACGTGGGGGAACCCCTGCCCTCCCCATATGCTTGTGGCTGGTTCTGACCAGCACAGGCCTGTCCACCCCTTGTCCCCCCGCGTCATCCCTTACGTCCCTCCCTTCGTCTCGATTAGCCAAGTTGCATAAATATGAGACGTAAAGCAATATCCAAAGAAAATAAGCCGTCGTTCAGATTGGGCCTATGCCTAGTGTCAATCTTGTTTGGCTTTCTGGTTCTCTCTCTCTACTCAACTCACGCGCGATGTCACAAGCAGTTTATTTAATAATGCTTCATGACATGTTTGGCTGCGTCCAAATAGTCAACCAGATTCATGGCCTGAAATCGTTCCCCAAGTGATTGTAGTCTTACATCAAGCATTATGCAACGATTGGCAACTGTTAGGGAAGAGTTCCCCTTGTAAAAGATGAACATGGTGATCATATCTCATGAGTGACTCAAAACTAATATCAAGATATTACCCCTTCGTTATAGAATGTTTCACATTAATTTGATTCATATAAATCTTTGTAGGCGCAAGGGCGAGAATGCCACCCAGAAGTAAAGGCGAGAGAGGCCTAAACTCCACTAGGTAAATGAGCAGTAGCTCGGGGTGTGGACTGTATGGTTTTGAGTGGAAATATGTTAGATATAACACGAGGGAAGGTGCCGTGAGCAGAGCTATTATCACATACATAGATTGTTCTGGGACAAGCAGCTTGCGGCTCTCCAAAATCCACATTAATATTTTATTGATCATACGTTCGAGAAGCTTACACAGGCAGCTCGTGAGTGAAATTGGTCGATAGTTTACAAGTTGGTCTTTGTCTTTTCCTGGTTTCAGTATAGGGATTGCTATGGCTTCCCTCCAGGAGTTAGGAAATGCTTCTTCTAGCCAGATGCGGTTTAGGGTGTTCTTGCGCAACCTCTGACTTTCAACAGAAGACGTGCCGGGGAAGTTGAAAAAAAGTAAGTAAGGAAAGTGCAGAACAGCAACAAATTCTAAACATTCTCACCGATCAAATTTATAGAATTGAGGTTAAGAATTGAGTTCAATGAATGGTATAAAAAAGAAAAAAAACATGTCATTAAGGTCATGACAACTTTGCTGATTGATACAACACTTCGGGCCCCGATTCATGTACATTTTTATCCCAGTATAAGCAGATTTAGGTGGTATAAGTGCGGTATAACTCCGAATCCAATTCATGAAGACTTATCCCGCCTCGCACGGGGATAAGAAAATATGTAAACAGATGGCGGACATTTTAAAATTTTGCGTCTATGTGTAAAACGAGAAAAGTTGTCATTACCCTCATAAAAGAAATCAGAAACCATCCCGGGCCTAGGCCCAGATGTAGAAAATTATTCATAATACAACAGTGTAGGCCTAAAGTTCCATTAGGCTATAGGAATAGATAAAATTAATACTAACGTTACACGTTTGACAAGCCCTAGGCCTCTTCTAGACAACCCTAGGCCTGCACGACCTTGTTCAGACACACAACCCGCACAAATAACTAGTTTTGATTACTAAAAGCCTAATGCAGATAAAAAATAGTATGATAGTCCTAGGCTATTCAAAATTTACGGCAATAATACGCATTTTCTTTTCTTTTAACGATCTCACGCAATCTTCTGTCACTAAATAAAAATGTAAAACAAAAGATGGTGCAAATTTTCAGTGTTCATTTGCTAATTTGCTGATTTACATGGCTGTGGAATGCAGTGGAAAATAACATTTGTTGTGTCTGTTGTTGCATTGGAAATTTTTGATTGGATGAGAGTTGCTCAGACTTAACCAGGCCTTATCCTGCCATGTCCTGCATTATACCGTCCTTATACCACCTATACCCGGGATAAATGTACATGAATCGGGGCCCAGGAGGTTGTCTGTTCTGTCCAGACAGAAAGGTAAAAAATATTTAACAGAATTGAGCAAAAATATTCCAGTCAAGACTTTCTCAAACATTACATTTAACAGGAACAAAAAATAAAATATTGATTGATTGGATATTGCTTAACGTCTCATATTTATGCAACTTGGCTAATCGAGACAAAGGGAGGGACGTAAGGTATGACGCGAGAAGTCAAGGGGTGGACAGGCCTGTGCTGGTCAGAACCAGCCACAAGCTATGGGGAGGGCAGGGGTTCCCCCACGTTGTGGTCGTCTCCGTCTGTGTCATCATCCGTCCGTGTTGTCATTGTCGTCGCCGTCGGGGAGGAATTCAAAGGGAAGGGGAAAGTTCCCCGACGACGACCCAGAGCTCGCCATTAGTTTCAGGGAGAAAAACTCCACTAATCACGGACCAAACCACGAGAAGGTTGTGAGATGGAATTTGATGGCCCAACGATAAATATTTCACTAACGTCGCAAAAACGATGAAAATTGCTCAAACAATTGCTCTCGAGTGTGCACAAAAGTATAATATTATGACAACTAAAAAAAGTCGCCCACATACGACAATGTTATTGTTCAACTAGGAGCGTTTCATATTGAAATGTCGATTTCAAAGCTATGGGAAAGTTTATAGAGGAATCAGGTGGTCCTCATGTATTAATTGAGTCAAACGTTCTTGCCGACAGGTCCTAAACGGTGTGATTCAGAGAAGCATTTCAATCGTGTCAAAATACTCCATCCACTATTAGTTAGTAAGAAATGTTTAAGGCCCCCAACAGTAATCAGTGATCACTGATAACACAGCCTCACTATTAGCATGAAGTATGGAGATGCTACATTTTTTAGTATTTATGCAAGAATTTAGTAGAAATGGGAATCCACACAACATTGCCCAACTAAAAAACAATACAACAGACAACACGCCTTAAAACCGATTGGATTGGATATTGCTTGACGTCTCATATTTATGCAACTTGGCTAATCGAGACGAAGGGATGGACGTAAGGGATGACGCGGGGGGACAAGGGGTGGACAGGCCTGTGCTGGTCAGAACCAGCCACAAGCATATGGGGAGGGCAAGGGTTCCCCCACGTCGTGGTCGTCTCCGTCTGTGTCATCATCCGTCCGTGTTGTCTTTGTCGTCGCCGTCGGGGAGGTAGTCAAAGGGAAGGGGTTCCCCGACGACGACCCAGAGCTCGCCATTAGTTTCAGGGAGTGAAACTTCCCTATTCACGGGCCAAACCGCGAGAAGGTGTCGAGTTGGAATTTGAAGGCCCGCCTTAAAACCGAAATTCGCACCATTAGTATTAGTAGTTTTAGGGCGCTTCAACGGCAAAGATTATTCGCGCCTCCAAGATATTTAGTTAACTATGTATGAATGTAAAATACGGTTAATAAGGTTAAATGTGATTTTCAAATCATTGTCATGATAAGAATTGCCAAGGTCGATATATTAATTGTAGACAGTCAAATCGGGAAAAGGTATACATGCCAAAGTTGTCATATGTAGAAAATGCCAAATTACCAAATCATAATCATAATCATAATCAGGAAAACGTTGCCAAAGTCGTCATAATGAATAGCAAGTCAACATGCTTCATGGATTTTTTTTTAATGTATATATATATATATATATATATATATGATCTGTCATAGTTTGTCGATCAAATTGCTCAGGTTAAGAAATGTGATAAGTTTTTCACTGTTTTCATAACACAAAAGTTCTTCATATGATAGATTTAAATTCAATTGGAGTCTCAAACCATCATACTTAGAGCAGTCAGTCAACAAATGATGAACGGATAGCAACACATCACACGTGTCGCAAATCGGAGCAATCTTATCTCTGGTAAAAAGATAGGCATGGGTGAGGTGTGTGTGCCCTATTCGTACTCGCGCCAATACAACCTCCTCACGACGAGAAAGTATGGAAGAAGGGGGTCGTACCTTCAGTGAAAGACAGGGCATCACACAACGCAGCTTATTATTCTGCAAAGCATTCCAACAATCCTGACCTAATTTCAACATATGGTTCTTAAACCCACTGTGGACATCAGGAACAGGGACGAGGTCAACATCAGTAGAAGCCATTTGCGCTGCAGCGTAGGCTGCCAAGTCAGCCTGCTTGTTGCCAGTGATACCTACCTTACCAGACACCCAGCATAACATGATTTTGTAGCCTCTCACATGAAGTTTCTCCATGAAGAACTGAATGTCAATTACTAAATGGTGAGTACAGAACATGAAGTGGAGTGCCTGAAGTGCACTTAATTTATCTGAACATACCATGAAGCTTCCACATCTTTGTTTCATAATATATTTCTAAGCTTCTCGTATGGCAAACATTTCAGCAGTAAAAACAGAACACATGTCATGAAGTCTGAAACCAACACCACTGCCGCCACAATAGTAAGCGCAACCAACCTTCGAGCCTGTTTTAGATCCATCAGTGAAAATGAATTTATAGGTACGGTATTCCTGACAAATGAATATCTTATATCTTGAAAACTACGTTGGAAAATTACATCTGATGTTGTGGACTTATTATATCGGCAAAGGTCGAAATGAATATCAGGTTCCGAAAGTAGTCATGGAGGGTTTTGGCTCAAAACGAAACTCAATATATTGGGTATATCAAAATTTAAAATTCTAAAAAAATGTCTACAACGTAATTCGACTAGAAGGGTCGCCAAAGGTTTGGTATCGAAGTGACGGACAAATCTCTCGTCAAATAGAGCGTCATGAGATGGGTGGTTACGCATTGCCCGGATCTTCAATACATATCTGCCCAACAAGTAATTCCGTCTTTCTGCGAGGGAGGTCATTCCTGCCTCAGCATACAGGCTGAGGACGGGGCTCGTCCCAAATGCACCCAGCGCCAGTCGGAGACCACTGTGGTGGACAGTATCGAGAAGTTTCAAGATGAAATCACTGGCCGACGAGTAGACCCAACAGGCATAGTCCATTACGGACCTAACCAGTGAACCACATATTCGCCAAAGACATGTCCTGTCCCCACCCCATGAAGTGTTACTAAGAACTTTAAGGATATTTAATTTCAACTTACATCGTTTGCGCAATTCTGTGACGTGGTATCTCTGATTTCCTCCACTACCACTACCACTCTCACCTCAACTAAACCTATACAACCTCTGTCCGAGCAGACTGAGAATAATCTTGAAATAACAAACGATTCCCAGAAGAACAGAGCAGAAGAGCAAACAAAACAACCCAGTCTGGACAGAACAGACAACCTCATGAAGCAAACAATCCCAACAAAAAGATGAAAGGACATTTCAGTCAACACAACAAACAATAATCTTTGCCGTTGAAGCGCCCTAAAACTACTAATACTAATACAACAAACAACTCATTTCACATTAACAGAAGCAATCTCTATGTACAGTGGAGGCTACAGTGGAGGCAAGACAAGAACATACTGGAGAGCGGAGTCAAAACTCGTCCGCCTGCGACTAGAACAACAGACCGACTGCGAGGCGAGACTGCGCTGGGACTCGGGGAGTGAATGCGGGTGTGAAGTGCAGTTAAAAGGTGCGGGGCGGCGAGGTCATATCGTTGCTGCACGTCAAGTGCATGGAAGTCTTCCAACATCGCATTGAACAGTAGCTTTTGAGCTCCATGAGGAAGAGTTTATTAAAGTATTGTAATATTGTATAAGTGTAACGAGGTTCATCGTGACGATACAACTGTAGCTGTACACACTCTACTGCCCTATTAATTACTGATTAATTACTTTATATTTACTAATTATCAACAATTATTGATTATTATCTGAACATTTCTAACATAAAACTGGTAATTAAATAACTTTTAAGTGCTACGTCATAAATTTAAATAACAGTCAACAGTGCTACACATTCAAAGTGTTATTGCGACAATTTGGAATTATTCGATACAATAATTCGATACGCGCGCGACACCTAGTGACTGAAATTGGAACCGCGTCAACTGTAGGACTACTTCTTTACCGACGGAAGCATTAGCCCATAACTATCCACTGCTAGTTTCTCGGCGGTGTTGCCAACTGGTCGACCCAAGGCTGTGCATCAAATACTCTGTGATTTGACGCTACAACAAACACAACCCTTGCACCATCTGATGTAAATATTACTTAAATGGTGCAACCTTTCAAGGAAACCCCTACAAATTATATTAATGAACTAGTCCAGTGAGTTACTATTTGAAATCCACCAATGAGACGCTAAATCAACGCCAATTGACCAATCACGTCAATGTCTTTGGAAGTTGTCTTGGAGCCCCTTGACAGAAGGTTGCAGAACATTTTGAGCGTCGTCTGCTACTTTGGAAGAAAGACGAGAACATTCGACGTCGAGGTACAGAGGAGAGATGGACTGCGGTCCAGACGTGGGCTAATTTCCATAGCCTAGCCTACTTCCGGGCCTACCTGGGTCTACTCACTGTGGGGATGGACTCCACGATCTAGGCCCTACCTGTGGCCTACCAAATACGAGATTTCTGCTCGTATTCTGCATATTCCGCCGAGGATTCGGAACTGCGCACTTCGCCGTCCTACTAGGCCTAGCCTAGGCCTACATCAGCCTACCTAGGGACCGACACACAATTCGTAACCTATCGATACATATTCATTAACTATTCTCGCCGTGTTACAAGACTGTTATTTTACCAGTAGCCAAAGAACAGTTTTTGAACTTTTGCACGCATAGGCCTAGCCTAGCCTAGCCTACTGCGTATTTGGCTTCAAAAGCCAAGGTCACACAGACCCAAGGCCTAGTGCCTAAACAAATCATTTTAGGCCTGAGGCCTACTCAATTACTATTTGATTGTATTTAATTGTATTGCCATTTCCTTGTGTTTTCTTGTTAATTTTTGTTCTTTGCAAGACCGGTCATAATTCTTAGGCCTAGAGCCTACTTATTAATCTGATAATAATGTCTGTAAACTTGTAGGACAATATAGGCCTAGCCTACTCTGGCAAGATACCTTGGTTTCAATATTTTCCCTGCTCACATCCCATGGTATTTGAATTTATAACTGGTTACTTTAGCATAAAGGAGTTTCGTGTTTTCTACTGACTGACTGCTGGCTGGCGCCTACAAATCTCACGTGAGTTTGTTAGTATAAAATAAATAATAAATAAGTAAGTAGATTTTATTACACAACATATTAACAGATATTGCCTTAAGCATGGATTTTACTGTTATTATAGATGAAGCTTCTGTAACACGTCGCATTTCATGTCCTACACATTTGTTTCGAGACCAGAGATGAAGATAGAACGACGTGGGAAAGCTCAATGTTATCCCACACAGAACAGAACCGAACACGTTTCAAGCATCAACCTCTCTGTCTGTATAGAGCACAGCACTGAGATTACGAACACTCCCCTGACAAGCAGTGCAGAGCACAGAGTGAACAATCCGTTCCATCTGGACAGAACAGTGACCTCCGAGGAAAACACAGATTAAACAGAACGTAAGAGGACAAAACAGCCAAGAATTGCTCAAACAACTTATTCAGCATTAAAAGAGCAATGGCAGTATTCCTGGAACAAGATAGAAAACAATAAATTGTGCCAAATCAAGAATAGCACGGCAGCCAGGATCTCTTCACGTCGCTCCTCTCGCCATGAATAAGTGGTTCTGACTCGTTTAAGAATCGGGCACACATACCTCACTCACGGATATCTTCTAAGAGGTGAAGATCCTCCCATTTGTGATGAGTGTGGTGAAGTTTTAACTATATTACACGTTTTAGAAACCTGTACAAAATATAGTAGTGATAGAAAAGAATTGAAATTAAAAACTTCCCTCAAAGAAATTTTATCAGACAACTCTACGGCAAGCGATAATGTTATTAATTTCTTACGTAAAGTAAACCTTTGAAATTCAATTTGAAATTCATATATATTAAGCAATCAGAAAATTCGATGGGCACTGATAACTTTACTGTTTTGTGCCCTAAAACCCCAATAACTAACTAACTAACAGAAGCAAACTCCTTATATTGTAAAAAACCAGCAAGAACAGACCGAAAAGCAGAGACACATCCGTCTGCGACATGAACAGCAGACAGACTGGGAGGCGAAAAATACTTCATGACAGAAGTTGCATTAGAGTTAACATGTGTACACCGGCTTGCATTTCGATATGAGTTCGAATTTGGAGCTCGGATCATAAAGTAAGCAAACCACGATGCCAGGACATTTGAGTCAAGACTTTTGTACAAACAACACATTCAGCAGCAACAGAAGCTATAGCTGCTTGTACTGTGGAGGCCTAGTAAGAACAGAGAGAAGACAAAACACGTCCGCCTGAGACAAGAACAACAGACCGACTGCGAGGCGAGAGCGAGACTGTGCTGCGAGTGAATGTGGGTGCGAGTGCAGTTAAAAGGTGCGGGGCGGCGAGGTCATATCGATGCTGCACGTCAAATGCATGGAAGTCTTCCGAAATCGCAGCTTTTGAGCTCCAAGAGGTAGAATTTATTGGAGTAGAGTGATATTTGTATAAGTGTAACACGGTTCATCGTGACGATACAACATATTCATAGTCACAGATATTGCCTAAAGCAAGGATTTTACTGTTATTATGGATGAAGCTTCTGTAACACGTAGCATTGCATGTCCCACATATTTGTTTCAAGACGAGAGATAAAGATAGAATGAAATTAGGGACCAGCTATAACACGGCGCATGTCACTTCACAAACAACATCTGCAGGTAAATAGTAGATTGAAGTACGCGAGGATATATTGGTCCCAGAGTTCAATCGACAATGACTAGCAGAGGTTGATGGATTCAAGGTATTGCAATTTCCCCTTGTTTTTTATGTTTCATTGGGTAAAAACCCGGTGGTTTGACTGGGCTGGGGAAAGTCGTAACAATCCTGCTTCTGTAAAAAAAAAATATAGATTTAGATGTCATCACTCGGGATGTGACGGAGCACAACACTGAGTTAACGAGCACTTTCCAGACAAGCAGGCCAGATTAATGAGGAAACAAACGATGTAAAGTACGTTACTACCCTACTGACAGACAATACCACATACGTGCACAAATTATAACGTCAATAACCCACTTAGTAACACTAACTTACATTATTAGTAAAATAATGCTTCAAACAATGATTGACTGGATATTGTTTAATGTCTCATATTTATGCAACTTGGCTAATCGAGACGACGGGAGGGACGGTAGAGATGAGTAATATGCAACACATACACAGGGAATTTGGTATAACAAAAACCCAAGCACAGAAACCGGACACCTCCTTTGTGTGACTAGGCTCTCATCCCACACTGAACAGAACCTGACACTTTCCGAACATCAATCCCTCAAGCTGTACAGAGAGAACAGACTGAGACCAACACTAACATAACAAATGTTTTCCTGACAAGCAGGACAGAATAAATAGCGAACAAACCTCCCAGCCTGGACAGAACAGACAATCTCCCGAAGTTCACAAATATTAAAGAGAACGATGCGAGAACATAACAGCAAAGACTTGGTCAAACAACACATTCAGCAGTGACAGAAGCTAACTCCGTGTACTGAGGAGGCTCGACACGAACAGACCGTAGAGCGGAGACAAAACACGTCCGCCAGCGACAAGAACGACAGACCGACTGCGAGGCGAGGCTGCAGCTGCGCTGTGTGTGAGCAAAGGTGGTAGTCAAAAGGTGCGGGGCGGCGAGGTCATATCGATGCTATACGTTAAGTTCATTGAAACTCTTCAAAATTGTGTTGATGACAATAGCACATGAACTCTGAGAGGTGTAATTTATTGGTTGTGATTGATATTTCTATATGTGCAGTGAGGTTTATCGTGACGATACTGGAGTGTCGCAGATATTGCCTTATCCATGGATTTAATGTTAGCATAGGTTGTAAAACAGTGCACTGAGAATCGCCATTCCCTTAAACTTCACAAAGCTGCTCCGAAGGCCAAGAAGGTTGTCATAGGGGACAATTTGGCTATGTGCCTACCCCAATCTTCACACACATATGCCAGCCACTAGGCGTGGTTTTCTTCAGGCCAATGAAAGAAGCTTGGAGGAAAGTTTGAAGTTATTTAGTTAGTTCGTGTTGTTTTAGGGCACTCAACAGCGGAGTTATCAGTGCGCATTATTATTATTTTTTTTTTTTTTTGGTTGACAAGAGTGGACAGGGGCTCCTCCAGACGTCAGCGACGCTCTGGAACCAGACGTAAGTAGTCCTATATAAGGTTTGTCCAGACTATTCTACCAAAAGGTTCTGCGTGTTGAGATCAAACGGTTTTGCGTGTACTCCCCCTTTTCTACCAAAAGGTTTTGCGCGCACTCCCTGCCTTGGAGCCAAAAGATTCTGCGTGTACGCCCCCTTTTCCACCAAAAGGTCCTGCGTGTTGAGACCACACTGTTTTGCGCGCAATCCCCAAATTCCAACTCGCAACCTTCTCGTGGTTTGGCCCGTGATTCGGGGAGATTTTCTCCCTGAAACTAATGGCGAGCTCTGGGTCGTCGTCGGGGAACTTTCCCCTTCCTTTTGACTATCTCCCCGACGTCGACGACAATGACAACACGGACGGATGATGACACAGACGTAGACGACCACGACGTGGGGGAACCCCTGCCCTCCCCATATGCTTGTGGCTGGTTCTGACCAGCACAGGCCTGTCCACCCCTTGTCCCCCCGCGTCATCCCTTACGTCCCTCCCTTCGTCTCGATTAGCGAAGTTGCATAAATATGAGACGTGAAGCAATATCCAAAAAAAATGGTATCAAACAGTTCTGCGTGTACGCCCTCCTTGGGAACTAAACGGCCCTAAATAGCTGGGATCGATTTTGGCGTGTGCTCTATGCCTGACTGTTTGACTGACTGACTGCTATATCATCAAAAAAATCACATATTATTGAAAAACATGTCATGTTATTTTAAAAAAAGATTGCCCCTACAGGGAATCGAACCCTGGACCACTTAAACGCAAATCAAGTGCTCTACAACCAGAGCTATAGGGACAATCTGTTGGAGGTTAGAATAGAGATGTTTATAAGTTTGATGTAAGCCAAAATATTCTCACGAGCCTTGCTTAAAAGTTACGATCTGGGAAAGTATATTTTATGTTTTTCTGGAGCCTAGTTGTATTTATACTAGGGGTCTGGATTGATTGATTGAATATTGCTTAACGTCTTATATTTATATATCATCATCCTTCATCAAACTCTGCATTATGTTTAACCATAAATATCAATACCATACCTAAATTTAGATTCAAATAAGGTTTCGTAAACGTACGTTCCGATTTTTAAGGATTTGGAATAAAAACTAACAGCCAAGACTACCTAAAACAGCTGATCCACCTGTGTCACTCATCTAGCACTGTCCCCAGAACGATGAGCGGTGACAAAACACGTCCACCTACGACAAGAATAACAGACCGACTGCAAAGCGAGACACTAGGCAGCCAGCTCCAGCGCTGTGCTAAAGGTGGCGTTCGAAAGGTGCGGGGCGGCGAGGTCATATCGATGCTGCAAGTAAAGTGCATTAAGGTTTTTCAAAATAACAATGTGACAGTAGCACATGAACTCTCAGAGGTGTCAAGTCAGTCAAGTCAAACAAAAAATGGTGGCTTACGCCAGCCCCGCGTTCAGTGCGCTCCGTGTTTTCGTCTTTATTGTAGTGATCAAACTTGCCGGTATCAGTGTAAAAAACTATGTGCAAAAAGAGTACTCTAAAACACACACACTACAACAAACAGATTTGCAAGAATACGGTTTGGTGAGTACTAACTGCAGAATTTCCTGTTTTACACTTTGGGTTGAACAAAGCATTGCTTTGTTCAACCCAGTTTGATAAAGACACTAGAATCTGTGTCGAAATATTACAAATTAAATATTTATTTTAAGAACAGTGCACGTCCAAATAATTTCAATTTAACTATCAATTTACCTGTTCTACTAGTTTCAATTTATAATAGTAGTACTCATGAGGCATACAGAAAATATACTATACTTGTCGCTCTTAGATATTTGTTTAGTGTAAATGTTTTTATGGCCCTGCACATGTACGACCAGGTTTTCAGTTAAGTTATGTTGGACTGG
Organism: Sweltsa coloradensis; assembly: GCA_024449915.1. NCBI lineage: Eukaryota > Metazoa > Arthropoda > Insecta > Plecoptera > Chloroperlidae > Sweltsa > Sweltsa coloradensis. Next base: position 29,725 of record JAMZAV010005333.1, on the reverse strand, counting down.
CTTTACACAAGCTGAATTTACAACCCGTGCCCCCTTGCACGTAAAGCTACACCATCAAGACCATTTCATGAACTTTCATTGCAAATAACACTATTATTATTATTATAATTGGATATTGCTTAACGTCTCATATTTATGCAACTTGGCTAATCGAGACAAAGGGAGGGACGTAAGGGGGACAAGGGGTGGACAGGCCTGTGCTGGTCAGAACCAGCCACAAGCATATGGGGAGGGCAGGGGTTCCCCCACGTCGTGGTCGTCTCCGTCTGTGTCATCATCCGTCTGTGTTGTCATTGTCGTCGCCGTCGGGGAGGTAGTCAAAGGGAAAGGGAAAGTTCCCCGTTCCCCGTCAATATTTGACAGGTTAATGAATAATAATAAAATTGTCAATAGAACTCGTGACACCTTAGCTTCTTTGAACCCCTCAACTCGGGGGTCAGGATATAGAGAAATGCGTAATGGAATTTTACCACCTAGGCTTCCCAATTGCATTCTTAATAATGTCAAAAATACAAAATAATACTTGAACATGATTATACTACACATTTGAGGGATAATTGCATTGGTCAAACAGTGGGAGTGGGGATCTCATTGCCAACACCACAACCCAGTTTATTGTTATATAAATAATATTGACTCCTCTGTACAGTGAACGTGTTTATTTCGTATTTTACTGATCATTTATTGTTGTTTAGACTTTCCCGGATGTTGCGCCCTCATGACGAGGCGTATTAAACAGGCGTACGACCGCCTTTCTGAGTACGTGGAAGGGTTGGCCAACCTGATGCACCCGACAGACATCATGACGGATTATGAAAGAGCGCTCTAACTATCTCTACGTGACGCTTTTCCTAAAGCTGCCCGTCACGGGTGCTTCCTCCACTATGGCCAAGAAAGTAAAACTCATTTTATCACATAGCACAATATAATGAAAATATGACAATTACAAAACAATTCAATATGATTATCCAAATTCCACAATGAAGAGTATTTAAAGTAACAAATATTTATGGATTTAAACAATGATAGTAAGAATAAAAACAAAGATAAAAATTATAATCAATTCATATTCCAATGTTTTAGTCTATTTGGGGTAAAACACAAAATGTCTGCCTTGTGCCTTACCTTGATGAAGATGATGACGTACGACGTGTGGTACGTACCAACATAGCACTACCACTGTTACCGGCTGCACATATCGAGGCCGGGTTTGCTGGAATAGAGGTATGTATATAATACTTCCATGTTTTTAATATAATAATACAATCATGAAGATGATTATTATTTTGTTTTATAATACTATACATGTTCATTTACAAGTCACATTGTGCAAATAAACATACACATGGTGTAAATAAACATGTTTCCCGTGATGTAGTTGGTCCTGATAAGACATTGTCTGAACCTTCCATTACCTCAGAATATCTAACTGTACATAATGAGCGAGGAAACCAACCGATATGCAGCTAGGATTTTATCTTCTCCAGGTAGGACCACAGCGCTTTAAGAAAAATTGTTTGACACAAAGTCTTGAGAAATCATAATGAGCCAAGTGAAGAGACATGATCTTAGCGATTACTGGTCAACCCAAAAAATCTTACCCACACCCATATTGATTTCTTCTTATCTGCATATCGTATGTTAAATAGCATTCGTTGCCCACCAGTCAGCTAAAATTAGTAGATACTGCGGCGCCAAAGCTTTCTTGAAACTTGGGAAAGTTAGGAAGAGTACGATTCCATAGCTGCAAGCCCCTGTTGGTATGTTTGTGTTTGCCTGTACTTGGCTAATCGCACTTGGCTAATCGAGACGAAGGGAGGGACGTAAGGGATGACGAGGGGGGACAAGGGGTTAAGTTGTTTGTAAAGTCAAGTAAGGCTCGATCTTGTTACAAGGAAACAACTGTGCAAACCTTGTTTGTTGTTTCAGATCTAAGATGCCGCCTTACATACATCAACCTAGGAGTCTACACGAATTTTCACTGGGTAAATTTGCTGGGATGGTCTTTGACCGGTGTGTCGCCATAAAGGTGTTGTCCCAACTTTGTCAACTATAAGCGTACCCAAGCCCAAACGAGAAGGAATCTCAAAGAACAAAAAAGGGAAGGATGGTAGAGATTATGTTTGGAGATGGGGCAGGAAACTAGCACAGCTCTAGTATGGCGCCTGATACGGTTATTCCAAACTGGCAAGAATATGAGGACTCCCATGACAATAACTGTCCCTTGGATGGAAGACTTTTAGACTCCTTTGCCCCACCAACTGCAGCATCCAACATAGAGACCTCGGACTCCGTGGACAAGACTAGGCTAGATATAGCTATGAACACTGACTTCACCTTACATGAGCTGGATGCGGTCTGTGTACACTTCAGAGAGACTAGTCCGGGGGAGGATTTAATAACCTACTCCATGATCGCACAGTCCCCACGGGAGGGGAAGGAGGATTTGGTGAATTTATTCAACCTAATGATTGAAACAAAGTCAATCCCAGAACGGTTACGCACCTCATTAATAATTCCAAATCTAAACCCACAAAAGGATCAGCAATTATCATCATCTTATAGGCCAATAGTCCTGGTGTCATGTATACTCAAAACAATTGAAAAAAATATTAAAGAATGCCTAGACCACTGGGCAGGAAGCAAAAACATAGTGAATCATTATCAGTTTGGATTTCGCACAAGACGCAGCACAATAGACTTTCTGAATATCCTCAATATCTACAAGGAGATTGCTTACCAACAAAGATCTAGCATAGTAGCAGTCGCTCTATTGATTGGATATTGCTTTACGTCTCATATTTATGCAACTTGGCTAATCGAGACGAAGGGAGGGACGTAAGGGATGACGCGGGGGGACAAGGGGTGGACAGGCCTGTGCTGGTCAGAACCAGTCACAGGCATATGGGGAGGGCAGGGGTTCCTAGATGTTGGTAGTGAATACAACAACGTCCTCGTTCCGATACTCATCAAAAAATTAACTCAGCTAGGCGTTCCCACACGTCTTGTCAGGTAGCTTTCAACCTATCTTGTCCCGCGTGTTGTAAAAGTTCAACACCAGGGAGTCATTTATGGGCCGAGGACTATGTGGAAAGGATTGCCCCAAGGGGCTATTCTTAGCCACCACAGCGAGCGATTTAGCCGCGGTCGTTTAACCAGTTCCCACTCGAACACTGAAGTTAAGCAACATCGGGCGTGGTCAGGGGTTGAGTGGGTCGCCGCTCTGCCCTGAAACACACGTATATCGCTGGCTAGAGCAGACTAGGGTTCGTAAGCTTGTGTGACAGCTTCGTTCTCCTTGGCGCCGTCTGCTCGGCAGTCCGGGTTAGTGGAGGAACCTATATGACTGTCAAAAAGTTACACCGTCCTTTCGGATGGGACGTAAAGCCGTTGGTCCCCTTGGTACTTTTCGGTAGGAGTAGGCTATGTGCCGGTACCGGGTTTCCCCTCCTCCCTTCTCTATTAAATTTGCACTAGTGGGCTACATTGCCTGTTGCAAATAGAGACATAATAATAATAATAATAATAATAATCTAGACAAACTCATCACAGACCCATACATCCGACTTTTACAATTTGCCGACGATTAAGTGGCCTACACCAAGACCTTCTCAATTCCTACGGGGGTTGCAGCCATGAACGACCATAAATCTCGTCCGTCGCTGGGTACTCTTCTCGTATCGATTTGGCAACGCACGAAGGAATGACGATTCGACGATACACATTTTGTTGGACGTCTCCCGCCACTGTTTTCGTTCGTCTTCACACGTGGATAGTAGCAAAAACTGTTGCCTCGCAGTGTTGAGAGAATGAATGTGAATAATGTGTTCGAACCCATCATGGATGGTAATACAATCGAAATTAGCACGCACATTTGTTATCATATCCGACTCGTGACAACATAAACTCTATGTCGGTATTCACCTTTGTGCTGTCCGTGTTCGGGCATCATAGACTCTGTTGTGTTGTCCGTGTTCGGGCATCAAATGCGGTAACGGATACCTGTAACCCACCTGACTCAGGTAGAGGAGTTGAAACTACTACTGTGTCTACTCTGACGCAAGAATCCACGTCCATTGAAATAGAAATACCGTCCACGGTGGAACGGGGAGAACACTGGTGGTAAGAACAACTCAATGTCCCCCTACCATACGTCTGGTGGCAGATCAAATTGTTATGATCTGTCAAACCTTTGACCCCCAGTTCGCGGTTGCAGTTCTGGAGACAAAGTGGCGAACATAAATCCCCAGTCCGGCAGGGCGCAGAAGGACCGCTCATCTAACAAAGATAAACCATACCATACCATACCATAACTGGGAGTAGTATTAGTATTAGTAGTTTTAGGGCGCTTCAACGGCAAAGATTATTCGCGCCTCCAAGATATTAAGTTGACTATGTATGAATGTAAAATAGAGTTAATAAGGTTAAATGTGTTTTTCAAATCATTGTCATGAAAAGAATTGCCAAGGTCGATATATTTGTAGACAGCCATATCGGGAAAAGGTATACATGCTAAAGTTGTCATATGTAGAAAATGCCAAATTACCAAATAATAATCATAATCATAATCAGGAAAACGTAGCCAACGTCGTCATAATGAATAGCAAGTCAACATGCTCCGTGGATTTTATTTTATTTTTATTCAGACTACCTAAAACAACACATCCATCAGCCCCACTCATCTAGCACGAGGGAGCCCAACAAGAACCGAACGATGAGCGGCGACAAAACACGTCCACCTGCGACAAGAATAACAGACCGACTGCGAGGCGAGGACGCGCTGTGGCTGTGCTAGAGGTTGCGTTTAAAAGGTGCGGGGCGGCGAGGTCATATCGACGGTGCAAGTTAAGTTCATAAAGGATTCAAAAACACAATATGACAATAACACATGATCAATTAGAGGTGTAATGCATTGGTTGTGAGTGGTATTTCTACATGTGCAGCTAGGTTCATCGTGACACTACTGTAATGTTGCAGATATGAATGCCAAAAAAAAACGCAAAAATCCGTTTAACACGTTTTTGCAAGATTTGTAAATATTGAAGCAAACATTGTTCTTTGTGCTTTAACCCAATCTAAAGAGGCATTAGATTCTGCCATAGTATAAACAAATCCCAAAGTAAATCGTACAGTAGTAGCGGGAAATCAGCAGCAGTAACGGTCACATAATTGTTAACTTTTCTTTGTTTGGAAAAAAGCTTCATGTCACACTACAACATATTATTATTCATTTATTCGTGTGAGCAAACTATCTGTCTCTCTTGGCCTTTCCCTCATCACCTTTCTTCGCTCACAGCAGACTGTGATTATACAAAACAAAATCAACTCTTCTGTTAGATATATTTACTATTTTTTAAAACAATTCTAGTCACTGACTGCAGGGCCAACAATCATTTTATTACACAAAGCAGGATCCTAAAACAATGTGCACACCAGGTGAACACACCAGGTGCTCGCTCAATATGATGTACTGATACACAGACTTAGAACATGAAGCATAATTATTAAGCATTTATTATATATATATTTTTTTTATACATTTATTATATATTATTTATATTATTAAGCATAATTCCTACGATATGCTGGACAGCGTCTTGACAAACAAGAAAGTAATCAATAGGGTGCTAATTGACGATACTAAAACCGATCATATGACTTTTACCAGCGCCGAGTCGACAAAGATGGCTCATCTACGTGATTTCCTGGAGCCGTTTAAGGAGATCACGAATACACTCGGTGGGTCATCATATGTCAGCGCATCAAATTCTGCCACTTTTTTACCACATTCGCACCAAGTTACTAGAGCCACTACCCGAAGACACGACATTTATCAGAGAAGTGAAGGTTGCCATGACCAAAGATATGCGCGGCTGGTTTGAAGAAATAAAGAAAAATAAAGCTCTTTTGTTTGCTTCAGCCCTCGACCCAAGATTAAAAAACTTAGCTTCCTGCGTAGTGACGAGGAGAAAGATGAGGTATGGCGTGGGTTAAAAACTGAACTGGAGGTGCCCGAGCGTGAGGCAAGAGTCGAGACACGGGAACAATCCAACGATAGTAGTAGTGATCCTGAACACGATGATATCGAGACACCTGGAGCTCCACGTAAAAAAAACAAGCTTCTATGCGCTCTCGAATCGGAAGAGAGTGCAGACGACGAAAATGGAACCGACGAGCTGTTGGATTACAGGGTTGCTATCGTTGGAATATATTCCACAGTTGCTGTCCAAGGGACGGAGTGCAGAAACTAAGCATTTGTATTGATAACAGTAAAATCAAAACTTCTAATGATGATTTGATGGTAGCATATAACCATAGGGCTAGTTTGACTTCTCTTGTTGACCCAGATGGAGACACTGCTTTGGAGGCAGACATTCATCGTCCAAGGGTCGAGCGAATTTCTGGTCGACAAGGTATTCATAAATAATTGTGTTTTAATACAAGTAATTGGTAATAATAATTTTGCCTATGTAGTGTTTTCACAAATTAATTGTGTTTTGATACATTTAGTAATTGGTAATAAATAATTTTACCTTTGTAGTGCTTTCATGAATAATTGTGTCTCATTACCTGAGCACTTGTAGCCTTACTTGGTAATAAAGTCAGGATGACTTCAGTTTTAAGGGGGGAGGTGTTGTAAGCCCACCCATGTAGCATGTAGTAATTAGCATATGCATGCGGTCAGAGTGTTCGTGGTGCTTTCAACTTTATTTACACTTGCACCCTATTTTTTTCACTCTTCTTTGTTCTAGGCGATCTGTAAGACATACTGTTCATACAAACACCTCCCGAGGTATAGCTAGGGGATGTCACTTTAGATTTACTACTTCCTTTTGACAATACCTGTTTTATACATTTACATGAGACTTTGTTAAATTTCAAGTTAGGGGATGTCATTATGGAATTACGACTTCCTTTTGTCAATACCTGTGTTATATCATTTGTATCAACAATTGTTCCAGCTACATAGGACTTTGTTGACATTTAACTTCCTTCAGATGATGTGTTATTACGAGAGTGAGCCAGGCCACCCTCGGCTATGTATTTTCACAGAAAATGTATTTACAAGTCCTACAGTTCCAGTCGAAACGTGCATTGTTTAAACAAACATCTGTCTTCCACGAACTAGGGGATGCTATCACGTGATTCAATGTTACCAATAACTATGCTTGTTTCAATCAGCCAATAAGAAACAAGCTTCGTTACTGCATTTATCCGAGCTACCAAAAAGGCATTGTAAGGTGGGCTCGGGGCTCTTACCAGAGAAACCGTTCTTAGAGAGAGTTCCTCTAGTACAATTTCGTTTGTCTACACCATTGTATCACACTGTGCTTTCAATATATTATACTTACTTAGCATTACCCTGCGTATTTGACTTCCAAGTTATTAACCTGTAGAATCCCTCAAATCTAAATATTAAATTTTATAACGGCGACGATTACAACAAATGGTGACCCTAACTTTTCATCATGGGGTCAATTCTCAGCGGGCGCACATACACAATACACAGGTCCCCCGAAAAACAGAAATGTTGATTTCATTGTCCAATTGTATTGATTTCAATGGCAAATTGAAAAATTAGAACATGTTAATGCATATTCATAGCGCTCTCGTAATTAATGCGGATTATAAACATTCCTGTACAAGGTAAGAAAATATAATACATGTATGTATTATATGTAGAAAATGAGAAAATGCAATATCATATTTTGTGCATATCATTTACCTCATAGTTTGGCCTATACATACATACTTTAAAATCAATTTTAGGATATTCATACTTAAGCTTGACTTCAGAAAATTTAAAAATGTTTAATGACGCAGCTCAGCAGTGGGCAGAAATTGCAAGGGGCTTTGTTGCAACATCGAACGAAGGTCTCTTATTAGCTCCAACAACAGTCCATGCTCCCACACCTTTTGTAAGTACTACTGGTAATATTGGTAAAAACAGGCAAACGTACACTGATCTTCCGAAAGCAACCGAAAGTAAACTTAAGCTCGGAAATAAATATGTCGGCCGAGCTGGGGTTGGGGCAGATCAGTGGAGGAAAAGTGCCAAGTGATTTGGAGGAACCATGTCAAGACAGTAATGTCGAAGTGGATTTTGTTATCTAGTTTTTTAGTTAAGTGTTACAGAGTTTTCTGCCATCAGGAAGAAGCATTAGCATTTGCCATTTAGCATGCTTGTCTTGTGCATATTTACAATTTTACATAGTTGTCATTAAAGGATGAACTAATGTACCTTCCTATTAGTACCTAGTCAAACATAGTTTAGGATCCAAAACTTGCTGATTTTTTAATTTGTATGCCTGTTTTTTTGTTTTTTTCAAATCCAATGTAGTGCTGGCACAAAATATAATAAGCAATACTGGTTTACTAAATAGCTACGTGCACAATAACTTATTGTTAATTAGTATTAGTATTAGTAGTTTTAGGGCGCTTCAACGGCAAAGTTAATTCGCGCCTCCAAGATATTTAGTTGACCATGTATGAATGTAAAATACGGTTAATAAGGTTAAATGTGTTTTTCAAATCATTGTCATGAAAAGAATTGCCAAGGTCGATATATTTGTAGACAGCCAAATCGGGAAAAGGTATACATGAAGGTACACAATGAGATTCTGGGTACCAGGACCAAGATTGACTCTTGCCCAGTAGCATACTTAGCATACTTAGTAGCTGCTGTTTTGTAGCACGGGTGACCCGAAGGCTGGTTCCCAAACCGGTTGCAACTTTTCAAACCAATTCCATTTTATATAAACACTGCCTTTACGATGTTGCTTTCATCACCAGTACGCTGACCAGACTATCCCTTCTTGATGTATTAGCTCTTTAATTATTGCTTCACAGAAATAGGTTTTCAAAGAATCTCTTATCGTTCTTAAATTAACGATATAGCCAAAAAGAAACATTAATAATACTAATAATATAGTTTTAAAACAACAAGCCGTGGAAACTGTTTGTACAACGCAATATCAATCAACTTGACTGGTGATGAAGTATTAGCTCCCTTATTACGTCTTCTAACAGCGCATTCATTTTGTAGACACGAAATGTACTTCGATGAAATAATTCGACTTGAATTTCCCAAAAAAGACTAAATCAGTTTGTTTTATCATCACTGAAGCAAGGTGAATGTGGTAAAAGTTTACAGATTCAAGCGCTTAGCATTCAACTGAATCGTCCCATTTACTGTTGCCAGCAGTTACTTAACAGAACGTTTATGTGTGAATATGTCTGCTAATACGTTTCAAATGGGATTGGCATTTGGGTGATGTAAAAGTGATTAACCAGATTCGATATGCAGGACACAATGCCTACAACCATTCCCAAACTCCAATCATTATCTTTTTACATTGTTATCATTTTGAAGCAATTCTTGCTCAAAATAATGACTTCCCACATTTTCCTCCTAAAACATTAGGATATCCTTTCCACATTAAATAAAAAGACCTGGCCTGACCTAAAAAGCCTGAGACTAGGTTCGACTACTAATTTTTTTAAGGGTAGGGTGGAAAAAATGAACCACACTAACGCCTACTCTCCAGACAATGGCCAAAAGCACATACAATCTTCAAAAAAAAATCATTTGGACACTTAAATTCCCAACCAAAATCACTACAAGATGGGGAAACCCCAGACTCAATAGAAGAGGCCCGAAGACAGCTACTAGAGGCTCGTGAGAACCAGTCAACAGAAGATACGCCTCGAGAAGATGCCTTGATGAAGAAGACAAAACCGCTTCAACGCACAATGATTAACGAAAAGAGAACAGCAGGCGGAGAGGAGAGGTAAGATATAAGTTTATAAATATTGTGGCTTGTTGGTCCTGAGATTAGTGTCCCTGCTCCCAATGCAGAAGGTCCTGAAAGTCAATGAAATCTTTAAGATGTAAACCCTACTATATTTGTAAAACTTTTGAGTGTAAATTTGTTTAGCTATTTTGTTGGGGGGAGGGGGAGGGAGACTTCTCCACCACCAAACCACCACAGCCTAGGAGAGTAAGATCGACATTAGGATGAGGAAAGGGTACATTGACAAAAGGAAGGAGGAGAGTGACAATTAGAGAAAGGTTGATGGGGAAACAGGACTAGGCAAGGCCCAGGACTTTCTCGATAGTGTTAGTAGTAAACCAACTCAGTTTCCAATTTCACTTCTGGGTGACTTCCAAACTATCGGTGTATGGCTTATATGGAAGTTTTCACAAAGTCTAATTTACGGTATTTTGAAAGCCTGTCCACCTGTTAATTCTTCTACAAGTAGAACGGTGTATTAGGTTGAGTTAGGTTAGATGGTAGCCCATGTCTTATCTGGTCGGTATCGATTTGATGATCTACCACCTTTATTTTGTTTGAGCTTCCGTACCGTTTCAGATTTCGTTTAGGAGCAAACATTGCGTTATTGTCCAAGACACGCGTGTCATTTTTCTGCGCATTATTTTCATCCACGATTTTTACGTGCAATACTTCCGGTGTTAGTAACTCGTCCCGAGATTCAATCGCGCACCGAAAATTCTCGAAACTAGGCGGCAAGCTATTCAGGAGCATTATAGTCAATAAATCCGGATTAATGTTTATTTCCATCTCATTCAGTTTGTCGATCGTATCGAAGAACTTCCGAAGATGTTCGCGCACATCTTCACTATCATCCATACGATGCAATGTTAATTATTTAAACAGTGTGGCCTTGCGAGCACGCCCTCTCGATTGGTATATCGACTGCAGTTTAACCCAAACCTCGTTCGATGTTACACATCCTTTTATTTGTTTCATTTCATTTCATTCTTTATTCACAGATTCGTACATAGTAAAAATATACCCTCTCCTGAGAGAGAGGGAGTGAATAACTAGCACAGTAATTATAATTAGAATATAAATAGTAATACAATAAAATATTTAAGAGAACAATTAATAAGAATAGATAAGATAAACATACATACGTTATGTGATGGACAAGAAGGAAGATGGGACACAAAATGTGTTAGTTAAATTCAATTTTTGCAATAAGGAATTCCTCTAAGGAATAAAAAGGGTTATGAATGAGAAAGATTTAATTTTAATTCTAAATGTTTGTTTTAGCTCGGAAGGGCTAATTGACAAGATAAGGTCCGACTTGGCCTAACTATCTTTATTTTCCCACTCCTTCAAAGCTAGAACCGATGCCGCGGCGGCGTCTCCATTTCCGATTGCAGGTATTCTATCTTCCCCACTCACGTACGCCCAAGCATCGTTCTTCACCAGTAGAGCTTCCATCCGAATTTTCCGGGTGTCGTAATTATCTTTGTCTAATGGTTCAATTCTCACCGAGTTAGATGACGCCATCTTATGTACCGTCGATCGAGAACCTTCGCGACGCCTAGGCTAGGCTAGGCCTAAATCTGAACACCAGATTCACTCAAGCACTTACCTTTTGATTTTCACTTAACCCAACGTTTATCCGTTATTCTGGGCCCCATAACTTGTGAAGCAGGTAGAGTGGACGAAGGGTTATTTCACACAAAAGGAATAACAAGACTTGTTCAATGAATACTCTTTAGAACTATTAATAAGAAAGAAAAGCTGTGATTACAGATGTTTACCATTTTACCATTATTGTTGGAAGGCAACCTCGTGAGTCTTTTCACCGCCTGTTCTAATTGTCCATTTCATCATCGAGTTAAAACGTTTCGTATCGTCTGAAGGCGCCAACTTCAACAAAAGCAGAGGTAAACAAGGAAACAGGAGGAAAGTTTAAGGTAGCGGAACAAGGGAATAAAGGGTGGATGCCCAGAATTATGGTTAGAAGTCTAAAAAAAGGTGTATAAATGAGGATAATATAGAACTTGAGAGAGAGATTGTCGAACAAAATGGGTTAAATGATAACAATCTTAATGTGTATGTAAAGAAAATTGTCGTGTTTCCCGATAGAAGATTCAATCAGCAGGTGAAATTGGTAATGGAAGTCGATCCCGAAACCAGAAGAAGACTAATGAGGGAAGGAGTGCTGCATCTAGGTTGGTTCTATGGAATTGTAAAAGACCACATTTATGTTAAAAAATGTTACTATTGCTGTGGATATGGACATTTTCAAAAAGACTGTCATAATGAGTCCAGATGCCCAAGGTGTGGTGATAACCACGCACTTGTTTGTGATGCTAGAGATGAAGAGGTGAAATGTGAAAATTGTGAGGAAGCTAACAGAAAATTCAATTTGGAGCTTGACATATGGCACAGCTCGTTAGATAGAAACTGTAAGTGCTATGTTCGACAAGTTAGAAACCTGACTAGCAGCGTACACTACGAACTATAACAACGAGAGGGTGAAAAAAGAAATAAGGACAGTAATAAAAGAAAGTTAAATTTTATGCTGCTAAATGCTCAAAGCCTTGTGAGAAATATTAGGGAAGTTGAAATGGCTCTTAACCATAACGAACAACTCGTTCTTTTCGGGGATTGTGGGAGGCCCATTAACACCAAGTGTAGTATTCGTCAACCATAAAGTAGCTGAAAGGGTTTTCAACAGCAGGCGCGCCCGCTTGCACATGGACGGAACATTTAAAAGTGCTCCACCAATGTTTAGCTAACTGTTCGTTATCATGGTGGTAAAAGACGAATGTTAGTTGTATTATCTTTACTGTATACATGGTATCATTTTTGTACCAACAGTACAGTAAAGCAGCAGGTAAAAAACATGAAATATTGAGTAATAAATTGCAAAAAAGTTTATAAAAATTGAGTGAAATTTGAACATGCGACCCTCAGCATAGAAATACCTCTCGTTAACCACTTCTCCAAAGTGAGCGATAAATATTGCAAATTTTGACCACTGGCCCCCATATAACAGGCCTACGTTAGTTAATAAAAGATTGTTGTTTTCCTTATCTAGAAATACTCTTTTAGTGCTAGAATAATTTATTTGTGTCATTTGGGACTGGTATTTGCTTGCATTTTTTATCATCTCCAAACATTGCCACATTTGAAAAAAACATTGCAGCCATGAGAAAAGCATACCAAGACATTGACCCCACTGTAAATAACATCCTATTATAAATATTGGTGTAAGTTATGATGGGTCTTGGCTCTTGGCATACCCGAGGATTCGGGTATTAGTATTAGTAGTTTTAGGGCACTTTAACAGCTAAGATTAATCGAGCCTCCAAGATAAAACAATTTCTATAAGTATGAGTAACCAACGTGTATACTTCTTTCCAAGAGGAGGAACCTGCCTGCGTTGTGGAATTACTAAAAGGATATATAATAGATTTCCACGTAATGTCCAAGTTCTGCCAGGATTGTGATATTAAAAATTATATATATATATATATAGGTGCAACTACTCAAGAGTTTGCAGCTTGGAAGTTGAAGCATTTTCTTGCAAAAAAAGTTACAATGGTTCTTTACCGGCAATGGAGGTACATGCGGCCGATCTTTTATGGAAGTCGATAGACAACTTTACTTTGTGTTGTAGACGCAAAGACGTTCAACCATCTTGTGAAAGAGGAAGTGTATGGCCCTTCCATAACTATAAAAAAAGAAGAATGCATCAGTCATGTTGCAAAACGCATGGGTACAGACTTGCATAATCTTGTAAGTGAGTGGCGTACAAAGGGTTTGCCTTTGGGTGGTTTATCATATGGCAGTCTAAAGCTAACTACAATAAAAAAACTTGACAAATATTACCAGTGACATCAGAAACAACTTGCACAATATTTAGAATCTATGAAAAGTGCTATCTATTTCACTTAATACCATAGATCCTGAACTGATGCAAGGAGGTAGAAAATGCCAAATTACCAAATCATAATCATTGGATTGGATCTTGGATGCTGCCACTTTAAGCACGGAGCAAACAGCATGCTCTCTCAGAGGTTGTTATGACAACATCAAGAAAAATAAAAATTAGTTACTTAGTTAGTTATTGGGGTTTTAGGGCACAAAACAGTAAAGTTATCAGTGCCCATCGAATTTTCTGATTGCTAAATAAATATGAATTTCAAATTGAATTTCAAAGGTCTACTTTACGTAAGAAATTAATAACATTATCGCTTGTCGTGGAGTTGTCTGATAAAATTTCTTTGAGGGTAGGTTTAATTTAAAATCTTTTCTATCAAGTCGAACTCTAAAACAGAAAAAGATAATCTGTTGCTTAGTATTGTTGAACAATTCCACCATATGTTTGACAGTACAAATGGTGCCAAGGAGAGAGAGGCTGCCTGGGAACAGGTGGCAATTCAATTAAAGTTTGCCGTGTGTGAAGAGAACTTCAAGCTTTCTCGCTACCCAGTATGAAGAAATAAAGAAAAAGGGCCGAAAAGCCATTTATATAATATAATAAGGTGAAGAAAACCTTCAGTCTGGACAGAACAGACATAGGCCATTCTTCAAGAACAGAATGACAACACGTCCGCCTGCGACAAGAACAACCGCCCGACAGCAAGGCGAGGCTGCCGCTGTGTGTACTGTTGCCTGTGTAGATGGCAGTCAAAAGGTGCGGGGCGGCGAGGTCATATCGATGTTTCACGTCAAGTGCATAGAAATTATTCAAATTAGTATTGATGACAGTAGCACATGAAATAATAATTGGTTGTGAGCTAAATAAAAATGTGTAGCGAGGTTCATCGTGACGATACTATATTTTCGCAAATATTACCATATCCATGGATTTTACTCTCATTGTGGACCAAAGAAAGGTAAACTGTTCGATAGGTAAACTGCGTCTATTCCCTCTTAATGCCTTATAACACTATTTATATAATCATTGTTTGTGTGTGTTGTAGACGAGAGTGTTGGCAAGGACTCGTACAAGGAAGATTCGCGAAGCACTTTAGACGTGATGTCATCAACAACAAATCAGAATCGACATTCCGTCATAGTTCAGGGGAAGCGGAGCCACCCCTACTGTTGTTATGCAAGCAGACGATAACAAGAGTGGAGCAAAACTTGTAAGGGGGCAACTGTCACGTAACCAGAAAGAAAGCCACCCACCCTGCAGAGAATGAAAAGAAAGGAAAAGAAAATGGAAACAATGTTAAAAACGATATGCCTAGGCCTACAATAGAAGATGGGCCTAATGAAAATTAGTTCAGCGTAGTCCTAGCTTAAATCTCGCTGAAATCGCAGTGTTCCCAGGTTTAATCCTTTCCAATTATTGAATGGGGAAAGTGATTCAGAGAAAATGAATCTAGAGAATCTAGGGCCTCAATGGCATACACAATTGAAAGGTTAAAGTTAGAAAATGGCAACCTGAAGCAAGTTAGTTAGTTAGTTTATGTTGTTTTAGGGCACTCAACAGTAGAGATACCAGTGCCCATGTCAATGGTATTGGAATCTTCCAAATTTTCTTTTTCCATAATTGTGGATTACCACCATGTTTTCTTCACGTCAGGCTCCACTCACGCTACCCGGACACCATACGCCAGCTCCTACAATATGGAATCAAGGTCCTTGGTCGACAGTACAAGGTGGAACCCTCATGGCCAGTGATACTACACTCCCCCTGCACAAGGTGCCAATTCTACGGACACTACAGACTTAAGAATTTGGAAGGATACCAGGACCATGTATTAAATCTTTAAATCTATGTAAAAACTTTTCCGAACATAATTTACCATTGTTGCAACACTGTACTCCTGCAAATCCGTATGCGCGGAAACGATCATGGCTATTTAAAAAAGACTCAATTAGGCAATCTCTTAGATTGTCTAGGTTTGGCAGGTCTCACACAGAGTGACTTAGATTATATTGAAAGAGAAACACAAGACCAACGTCAAAGTGCAGCCTGGGCATAGCAACGTTGAAATCGTTTAACTTTAAGTTGGTTTAAAGTCGATCGATGAGGTGAACTACCCATCCATAACAACAACTTATTTAAAATTAAATTAACGAAAATATTACTTTATCTTTCTTAGTATCCTATAGTATTGTTTAAAACGGTATTATATACAACTTGAGGTGTTTATCTATTTTTATTTATAGAGTAATTACTATTATTGTTCCTTTATAAATCGTTCTAAATGCGGGATTGTATTTTGACTCCTGTAGGTCATACGTAACATCCATGTTTGGCACTACCATAAAACTAAATGATATACGATAATTGATCTGTAAATCTTTTTAGCATTTGAGGAATTGTTGCTGAAAAAGTGCCAAACGAACATTAAATCGTTAAATATATGTACTTCATCGACATTTATACGGTCAAAACCACAAAAGAAGAGTTTATTTTACCTCTCTCGAAGTTTCTAACTACATGGTGACTTGGCAACATAGCATTGGTTAGTTATGTTGGCAGTACTGAAATATGCCTCGAAAACATGGCTGACGACGAAACTATACGTTTGCCGCGAGCTCGCAATGGTTTGTTTATTTCTAAAAAAGAGTTGTCTAAGCGCAAAAAACTTTCAATTAGGCATTCAACTCTTAAAAAAAAGATTTCTGATACATCAGCTAACATCAAAAAGTGTTTTGAAATCAAAGGAAGAAGGGTAGTGGACATGAATATGTTGCCACAGGAGTTGTGGTGCCATGCTTGTGATGAACCACTGTCATTGCGGCATGCTATTGCTGAAAAAAAACACGGCCTCTGTTCTATTTTCGACGTAATGTGCCAAAAATGTGACACAGTTCATGTAGTGAAAACGTCTTCTGGAAGGCAGTCGACAACAACCGGCCGAGGTGGCCCCTGGACATACGACATAAATTACAAGGCTGCAATTGGTGAGTGCCTAAAGTTTGTTACATTCCTAAAAAGCCTAGGCCGTAGGCCTAGGCTAAGTGATTTAGCCCTAATAGGTCCATGTCTCTACTTAATGCCTACTAGCCCTGTGCCCTAGCCTAGGCCTACCTAGGATCAAACCTGAACCTTATCTAGGCATAGGCTTAGGCCCTAGGCATAGGGAGTGATTTAACCCTTCTAGGCCCAGGTCTCTACTTATTGCCCACTAGCCCTGTGCTCAAGCCTAGGCCAATACCCTGTATCCAACAAAGCCTAGGTCTACCTTGGACCAAACCCTGAACCTTATGTATGCATAGCCCTAGGCCAAGGCATAGTGATTTAACCCTAGGCCTACTAGGACCAGGTCTCTACTATAATGCCTTGTGCCCTCCCTAGCTTAGACCCTGTATCCAACTGAACGGTAAAAATGTCATTATAGTGGATATAGGAAATAGTGCCACGCTTTTCTAGCAGATAGGCGCAATCCCAACATCTAAAGACCGAAAAAGGCTACCGGCTGAAAACAGTTTCTATTGATATTTACAATCAAATTGTCATAAAAACCCTGTGCTTGGCGCTGGACCTTAGGTTCTAGCCTACCAGTGCCTAGACCGATTATGAAACTGATTTGTGATGATCAATATCAAATACCACTCTATGCTTATTGGCCCTAATTCTTTCGTTTAATTACAGCCATGATTGATAGCGGGATTGGCACGCAGCAAACAAACCGTTTCCTTACTGCCATCAACGTACCTGGCGTGTCGCATCAACTCATGAAGAACTACGAGCGTAAAGTGGGGCCTGCACTTGAGGAAGTAGCAAGAAGCACATGTTTGGAAATGGCTTTTCTTGAAAAAGAGCTGTCGCTCACAACATCAGCCGACACATCACACAGTTTTCAGCCAAGCATTGCATCGACCCCTTTGCCTAGGCCTACTGTTACACCATCAGCATCTGTAGAAAGCAGTAAACCTGAACCGTCAAATCCACCTACAACCACACAGACGGCAATAACATCTGAACATCAAACAGAAACTACAAGGTCAAAACATCAACCCGAATTAACAACAGACGGATGATGACACAGACGGAGACGACCACGACGTGGGGGAACCCCTGCCCTCCCCATATGCTTGTGGCTGGTTCTGACCAGCACAGGCCTGTCCACCCCTTGTCCCCCCGCGTCATCCCTCACGTCCATCCTTTCTTCTCGATTAGCCAAGTTGCATGAAATTGAGACGTTAAGCAATATCAAAAAATTGGTACCAAACAGTTCTGCGTGTACGCCCCCCTTGGTGAAATTAACACCCCTAAATAGCTGGGATCGATTTTGGCGTATGCTCTAACCCTGACTGACTGATGACTGACTGCTGCTATATCATTAAAAATCACATATTATTGAAAAACATGTCATGTTATTTTTTAAAAAAAAAGATTGCCCCTACAGGGAATCGAACCCTGGACCACTTAAACGCATATCAAGTGCTCTACCACCAGAGCTATTGGGACAATCTGTTGGAGGTTAGAATACAGATGTTTATAAGTTTGATGTAAGCCAAAATATTCTCACGAGCCTTGCTTTAAAGTTACGATCTGGGAAAGTATATTTTATGTTTTTTCTGGAGCCTAGTTGTATTTATACTAGGGTCTGAATGTTATGCTATAAGGCGTGAGACCGCGGGGTGAGCTGAGATCTTCATCTTTGCACTCAAGGGGATGACCAGCTGTGTGACATTTCTTCTAGGCCGTGCAGTAATAAACATTGGGGTGGGTTGAGCTGTTAAACACTTTAAAACTGTGAGAATTTTCCCGGTATGTATTCCACCGCCACCTTGATGTGTATTCTTTTTTTTATTTCCCATTTCGGTTGTAACCCCTTCCTCTTCCCGTTTTGGTGAGCACACCATATCGTGCATAAACGACTGGACCTGCTGTGTCGGATTATGCACAGACGGGGCGGCTGCTATGACGGGACGACATTCCGGTGTCACAGCAAGAGTTAAGGCAGTTGCACCAAATTGCAAATCTATGCATTGTTTTATACACCGCGAAATGTTGGCAACCAAAAAAATGTCAAGTGAGCTGAACGCAGTTTTATGTGACAGTGTTAAGATAGTAAACTATGTAAAAGCCAATGCACTGAACTCACGACTGTTTGCACTACTGTGTTGACGACATGGGCGCTTCACATCGACAATTAGTTAGTTAGTTATAAGGGTTTAAGGGCACCCAACACTAAGGTTATTAGTGTCCGTGTTCTTTTTTAGAGTGATGTGCTATTTTATAATTTCTATTATACAGCTTTGTTGATTTCAAATATTTAAAAACACTGGTTATATTCTCAGATTCATCAGATAAAATTTCTTTAAATTAGGTTTTAGTTAAAAATCATTCCTCTCGTCCATGTGTTGGGGACATTCTACTAAAATGTGCTTAACAATTAAAATCTCACCACACTGCTCGAATGGGGGTGGATCTTCGCCTCTTAAAAGGTATGCTTTAGTGAGTTAGTTAGTTAGTTGGGGTTTTAGGGCACAAAACAGTAAAGTTATCAGTGCCCATTGCTTTAGTGAGATGTGTTTGTCCAATGCGTAGACGGGTCAGAACAACCTCTTCGCGTCGAGAAGAGCGTCTTGAAGAGAACCAGGGTATTACATCGTATTTTATTTCACGAAGCTTATTATTTCGCATGATATGCCATTCTTTGCACCACTCACCGCACCGCGACAAAAGTTTTTAGAAGCATCCGGACCCCACCTAAAAGTACTTGCCGACCCCTGCGATATAGTTTATCGGTTATAAATCATTTGACTGATGTAGAATATTTGGAGTCGAACCTCAATGATACGCTTAGGAATACATATGAAACTTGAATGATGATCAGATAAAAAAGTGGACAAGATACAATATATTGAGGTAGCAAAACACCAAAAAAAGCAAAAGAATCGATCAAAACTTCCGTGGATCCTAGTATACCAGAAGATGAAGAAGATGCCTCAAGTGTGGATTTTTTTCAAGTCATTTTTGGGGGTTCAGCCCATCTCTACTGTTAAAATGCATGAACGTTCCGTTACACATCGCCTACTCTAAACCACTACAACAGACAACACGCGTTTAAACCGAAATTTACGACATTGGTTTCCTTTACTACAATTCCCTTAACCAAACCTACACAACCTCTGACCGAGCAAACTGTGCATAATCTTGAAATAACGAACTGTTCCCAGAAGAAGAGAGCAGAAGAGCGAACAAAACAATCCAGTCTGGACGGAACAGACAACCTCATGAAGAAAACAAAACCAACACAAAAATGCAATGAGATTTCAGTCAACACAACAACAAACAACACATATAATATTAACAGAAGCAATCTCTAAGTACTGTGTAGGCACGACAAGAACATACTGGAGAGCGGAGTTAAAACACATCCGCCTGCGACAAGAAGGCTGTGGAGTGAGCGGACGCGTATATTTTTCCTGGAATAATAGAGATTGTATATCGGTCTAGGCAGGAGTAACAGTCACAGCCGCAAGGCACAGGTCCCTCATAGTGTGACAATATCTTTAATCATGATATAAGTAAAAATATGCCAACCTGTACAGTTTCATCTCTATTGTATCGTTTGTAGAACTTTCTGTTTGTTATTGGGAGCATGGCTTGCGTGCAGGCGCGTGCTAATCGAGCATAAAGATCAGGGTGCGGGTGTAGGGCCTAGGCCTCTACAACAAACTCGCGAGTTACTTTTAAATCCATAATGGACAGATTTACCATATCTATAGAAGCTGGAGATTCTAAATACGGCAGCTACCAATAAACAATTATTTAATTCACAGCCCAGACGAACTTTGACGTTGTGGCTTGTAAACAAGCGTCCATTTTTATATTTAATTAAATTCGATAAACAGGGGTGCCAACGTTTATTTTATTTATTTATTTATTTAACGTCTATCCTATTCAGATATAAAAACTGATGTACAAAGGACAAACTGATCTCCATTGAATTTGCATTTACTTATGTTCTACATCTCCACTGGAAATTGTTTCACTAATTTTATTAATCTCAGGAATACAATTTAAAATAGAAAAACATCTTACTGTTACTGATAAATAGTTTCCAAGTTTTAAATTCAGATTGCACTGATGCTCTTCAATATTTTAATGCTGGCAATTGTCTATAAGTGCGGCGTGGCGCAGTGCGGCGGCCATGAAGCTATTTCCTTTTCCGGGTTCTGTCCATAACCTAGAATTTGATTGATTGATTGGATATTGCTTAACGTCTCATATTTATGCAACTTGGCTAATCGAGACGTTTTACTTCCACACTCGTGTAGACGCATAGGCCTAGGCATTGTTATTACAATAATTATCTACGTCTTGTTCTACGTTCTTCGTTTTAGTCGAATTTGTAAGAAGTGATAAAAAAAGGGAAAGGACTTATCAGTTGTATCGTCAGCTAACAAAAACTGCCCCAAGTTCGCAGAAATAACTAATAACCAAACCGTTAAGGTTAGAAGTGAATCGAAAGGAAACACCAAGTTTTATTCTGCAAAAGTGTTGGCACATTCTGGTAAGTTTAACACATTGTATTCAATAGGGCCTAAGCCTAGCCAACATTAATTATTAAGACAAACTTCAACGTGACTTCCATGTGCTGGCCTAGGAGGACCTAGGGCCTTAATTGCATGCAAGGCCTATTTTCAGTATTCAGTAGGCCTATATTGTATTTCTTTTATGGCTCGCAGTTTGCTGCCAATTTTTACAAGAATTAACAATTACATTTTTAAGCCTAGCTAAGGCCCCCTAGGGCCCAGTCCAGAAGTTTTGGGCATGGCCATGATGTAGGCCCCTAGGCCTACCAGGTCCCATCAGGAAGTAGACCTAGGCCCTACAATTAAAAATCTACGATAATTTTTGCCTATAAGTCTAGGCCTCCGTTATTTTGGATTGGATATTGCTTTACGTCTCATATTTATGCAACTTGGCTAATCGAGACGAAGGGAGGGACGTAAGGGGTGACGCGGGGGACAAGGGGTGGACAGGCCTGTGCTGGTCAGAACCAGCCACAAGCATATGGGGCGGGCAGGGGTTCCCCCACGTCGTGGCTTGCCTAGTAATATAAATCTCCGACAATGGATCCTTTAATGTAATAGTGCAGCTGAGCTATTGTCTGTGATTGGTGGAATCCACAGTTTACATTATGACGTGCGGGAGAATTGAGAAACCACCAAAATCTGAATCTCCCCTTCTGTAGATCCGGGCCCTGAAGAGTCCCAATGGAGAAGTTACTTACACACCTTTAACATTAATTATTATTTTTATGTGTTATTAATGATTTATTACACCATTATTTAATAAGCAAACATTGGAAGGCAGGCAGAGTTCACATTTTCTTAATATCCTTTTTATTTGTCATCAAAATTGTTGCGTTTTAATGCATTTTTGTTGTAATCTTATATTTACTAAACTGTAGTTCATTGTTGTGTCTGCATCTATGTAATAAGATTTATTTTTTTGTCCCCCTTTGTAAATCAGTTTTATAACTGAATAGGATAGACGTTAAAAAATAAAAACAGCTTCGAGCATCATTCGAACATCGTCCAAAGTTTTTTCAACTGTTATGTTTTCAAATCTTTTGTTTTCAAACATCCACTGCTGGATTGGATTAGATATTTCTTAACGTCTCATATTTATGCAACTTGGCTAATCGAGACGAAGGGAGGGACGTAAGGGATGACGCGGGGGGACAAGGGGTGGACAGGCCTGTGCTGGTCAGAACCAGCCACAAGCATACAGGGAGGGCAGAGGTTCCCCCACGTCGTGGTCGTCTCCGTCTGTGTCATCCGTCCGTGTTGTCATTGTCGTCGCCGTCGGGGAGGTAGTCACAGGGAAGGGGAAAGTTTCCCGACGACCAGCAAAAAGACAGTGATGTCGGCTACTTTCAGACTTATCCCCCCACCTTTACATTCAGCGTATCTAAATCGTTGACTTCAACATCGTAGTGTTGTGCAAGACACAGCATGACATGATAAACTTTGTAATTGTGTCGGCAGAATGAAAGTCTGTTTTCATCAGTTGGCGGAAGCGTGCCTTTAAAAGGCCAAATGCATTTTCAATGAGCATCCTAGTTGCTGATAACTTGTAGTTTCGTTTGGCATCAGTTAAGTTCCCATAACCCCTGTAAGTGGTCTTACGCCACTCTCGGACGGGATATGCAGCACCCCCTAGTTCTAGTAAGTGATGAGGACGATTACGACGTGGGGGAACCCCTGCCCTCCCCATACACTTGTGGCTGGTTGTGACCAGCACAGGCCTGCACTCCAATTGTCCCCCCGCGTCACCTCTTCCCCCTACACCATACATAGTAACATGGTAACTCACACTTATAGAAATTGTTTTATCTTGGAGGTGCAAATAATCTTAGCTGTTAAGGCGCCCTAAAACTACTAATACTAATACTAAATTTCCTTTTTTATCAACTGTATAATTATTAATTCATAGGACTACCCACACTTGTAGCTTTAGAAGTAACGATATCTCAATTGTAAATTATTCACCAATTCAGTGAGTGAAACTCCCATGTTATTTCCACCAATATTCTGTCCGTCCGTCTGTACGTGCTGTGTCACTTCTCAAGATAAAAACCAACCACGATGTCCAATTGACACAAGGGTATTTTGTTCGCATTGACAAACAACAAAGATATTACAGAATGTATTTAGTGACCGGTAGCAAAGAGAGAGGGCTGAAAGTTTACAACTTCATTTGCCTGACACCACCACCATTAATGAATGCAAGTGAAAGTGAAGTGCAACATTTTGTAAATGGTAAGCTAAGCCTGTACCCGGCGCCTCCACCAAAATTTCTTCTTCTTCAACACAAAGCAAGGAAAGGCCTAGGCCTAGATGCCCACTTGTATAAATCATTGTTACAGGTCTGGAGTACGTCAATTATCAGACAAAGCAAAAAACCTGTACGTGGGAAAATATCTGCAATATGCACGTTTGCCATACGCCCCCAACATTCAATGCCATCCTAGACCAAACATCTAGGCCTACTTGAAACATTCCTTTAAAATATTTATGTTCCTATTGAAGTGATACTATATTTTGTAGGTAATGGCGTATTGTATTCTACAATGTGATTAATTTAAATTCTCTGTCTATGCTCGTTTTGACAGGAACGACAGCGAGTTGAGGAAGTTCATTGGCATTTGTTTTTTATGTCATTGGTGCACGTTTAAACACCCGAGACTTTTGGAACCCCGTGCTAGGAAACCAGTTTGTCTCCGAGGCAATGTCGGTAAACATGTTTGAGCTGATCTGCAAGAACTTAAATTTAAACGATAACGACACCCTCATTCCCAATGCTGAGGAGAAGGTGCCTCGCCTTCATAAAAAAGGAATTTATTCCTTCCGAACCGTGCGCAGGAATCGTGTTGCTGACTGCAAACTGATGAAGGAACATGCATTTTTTTAAATGATCGTGGAACTTCGGAGGAATATGTGTCCACTGTGCATGGGGTGGACATATCGAACGTGATCTGGAAAGATAACAAGTGTATTGTTCTTCTATCAACATTGACCGGAAGTCTTCCGGTTCACCAGGTCAAGCGGTATGACAGAAAAACTAAGACTAGGATTGATGTCGAGTGTCCTAACGTCATAAAAGTATACAATAAACACAGGTGGTGTAGACCTCCTAGACAGCATAGTGGGAAGGTACAAAATTAAAATGAAGTCAAAGAAGTGGTACTTCTGATTAGTTTATCGTCTTCTTGACATGACCATGGTAAATGCATGGTTGCTTCACCGCATAGTTGAGCTCGAAAAGGGCGTCTCGATAAAGACCATGCCCCTGGATCACTTCCGAGTTCAAGTAGCAACCTGGTTGGAGTCAGGGTTCCGTCGGTAAGGAGGGGGGGGGGGGTCAAAGAGGTCGTTACGTCCGTCAGAACCAGCCACAAGCGTATGGGGAGGGCAGGGGTTCCCCCACGTCGTGGTCGTCTCCGTCTGTGTTGTCATTGTCGTCGCCGTCGGGGAGGTAGTCAAAGGGAAGGGGAAAGTTCCTCGACGACGACCCAGAGCTCGCCATTAGTTTCAGGGAGAAAAACTTCCCTAATCACGGGCCAAACCACGAGAAGGTTGCGAGTTGGAATTCGATGAGATTCTAAGAGTGTCCTAGTGGTCTCTTTTAGAGTGATGTGCTATTTTTTATATTACTTTAATATTTTTATAGATATTTCTCACCATAGCGGTTGGTTAGACATTGGAAAATATCACTGCATCATATTTTGTGTGCGTTTACGAATTAAGTTTAAAAATAGAATCCTATTTGAAGGCTATCAACACCTGTTTTAAAACGAATTTTGTATTTATTTTAGTGATTTACGACGAAGCTAAGAGCTAGCTAAGATTGGGGATGCTAAATAAGAATCCAAACTACATTCAGAACTTTGTAGAAAAAATATCTTCAAGTTGAACACGATCCGACTGCAAAAACAAATTAACCTCATTATTTTACTATTTTAAATATTTACAAATCTTTATATCCATTACTAGTAGTAGTCATGAAATTATTATTATTATTTGGTTTGCAAATATAAATATACTAAGGTTGACATGTGGGTGCACATAACAGAGTTATTCTGACTTAATAAATTGTAACAACATGATTGATTTGAGGAAATTGAGGTTAAATTGAAGATATGATAAATATATAAATATAAATTCGTATTTAGAATCTACTTACTCGATCCCATATATGATTTTCAGTAGGGGCAAATACCGACACAGGTAGCTTGAGATACATGACACCACAGCACTGAAACTGAGCACCCACAATGCATCTCAATGAAACAGGGAAACAACTTATAGAAAGTAAGCTACTGTCCTACTGACAGACAAACCGCATAAAAAGACACAGACGAACACAAAGTTGGGACATAAATAATCATATTTGTTGATTCAAACCAACTATATAAATAAAATGTACAACACGATAAAACAAAAAACAGCACAGAAACCGGGCAACATTGTTGTGTGTCAAAAAGAACTAACTCGCACTAAACATAATCCTCACTCTGTGCAAACAGAACAGGCAAAGTACAACACTAAAATCATGAATGCTGTACTGAGTAGCAACAAAAACCTTTTAGTATGGACAGAACATACATTCCCTTAAAGGTAGGTCTAACAAACGACTAACTGAACACATTTAGCAGAAACACAAGCCAACGACATGTGCTCTGCATGCCAAACAAGAACAGAACAAAGAGCAATGACAAAACATGTTTGCACTCGACAAGAACAACAGTCCGAATGCGAGGTGTCTGCCACTGCGCTGTGTGTACAGTAGCCTGTGAGATGGGGGTCAAAAGGTGCGAGTCGGCAAGGTCATATCGATGTTGCACGTGAAGTGCATTGAAAGTTCTCAAAACCGTATTGATGATATAAGCACATGAACTCCAAGATGTGTAGCATTACGATAACTCTATTAAGTAATTCAAACCAGATATAAATTTAATGTATGACTATACAACAAAAGCAGAAACCAGCACCATTATTGTGTGTCACGGCTCTAATCTCGCACTGAACAGGAGCTAACACCGACCAAACATGAACTGCACAACCTGTGCGGACGGAATAGACGGACAACAACACTGAGATCACAAACGCTTTACTAAGTACAACAAAACCTTTCAGTTTAGACGGAACAGACATTCTCTTAAAGATAACAGACATCAAACTGAACACATTCAGCAGAAACAGAAGCCAAAGCCATGTGCTGTGGAGGCCGAACAAGAGCGGAAATAAGAGCGGAAAAAGCACAGCAAAAAAAAGCATCACTCGCAAATGTGATAAACCAAAAATCCCAGCACATAAACCGGACACCTTTGTGTCAAGGCTCTTATCTCACATTGAACAGAACCTAGCACTTTCTGAACATCAACTTCTCAGGCTGTACGGAACAGACGGAGCACAACACTGAGATGACGAGCGATTCCCTGAAAAGCAGGACAGAATAAAGAGACAACAAAACCTTCCAGTCTGGACAGAACAGACAACCTCCTGAAGTGACAAACATTAAACAAAATGATGAATGAGAACGAGGACACAACACACACATACAGCAGCAACAGAAGCTAACTCCATGTACTGTGGAGGCCCAATGAGACCAGAGCGAAGAGCGACGACAACACACGTCCGAATGGGACAAGAACAACAGACCGACTGCGAGGCGAAGCTCTCTGCTGTGAGCGTGCAGGTAGTAGTCAAAAGGTGCGGGGCGGCGAGGTCATATCGAAGCTGCACGCCAAGTGCATTAACGTTTTTCAAGTCGTATTGATGACAGTGGCGGCACAGGTTCTTTTAGGTGTGTAATTAATTAGTTGTGAGTTATGTATCAAGGTACGTAGTGAGGCTCATCGTGATAAAACTTTATTGTCGCAAATGTCACAGCAGCACATGGGCTTTATGGTTTGTAATTAATTGGTTGAGTGATGTTCTTAATGTGCATTAAGGTTCATCGTGACGATACGATAATATTTGTTGTTATTGATTATAATTTGGCGCATTGATATGTTAGTAGATTAGTAGTAGTTCTATGGAGCTTTTACAACAATGATTATTCGCGCCTCCAAGATAATTAAGTAACTGTAAAATACGGAAAATGAGCTTAAATATGCTATGTTCATATCATGCTATCACGGTCATTTTCAATCAAACATTCTCATTTAATATTGATCCTAAGAATTGTTATTGTTTTATTGTTTTTTCGTAACAATCCTGCTTCAGTAAAAAAAAAAAAAGATTTGGATGTCATCACTCGGGATGTGACGGAGCACAACACTGAGTTAACGAGCACTTTCCGGACAAGCAGGCCAAATTAATAAGGGAACAAACTATGTAAAGTACGTTACTACCCTAGTGACAGACAATACCACATACGTGCACAAAAATGTGCACAAATTAAAATGTCAACAACTTACTTAGTAACACTAACTTACATTATTAGTAAAATAATGCTTCAAACAATGAGTAACTTGCAACACATACACAGGGAATTTTGGTATAACAAAAACCCAAGCACAGAAACCGGACACCTCCTTTGTGTGACTAGGCTCTCATCCCACACTGAACAGAACCTGACACTTTCCGAACATCAATCCCTCAAGCTGTACAGACAGAACAGACTGAGACCAACACTAACATAACAAATGTTTTCCTGACAAGCAGGACAGAATAAATAGCGAACAAACCTCCCAGCCTGGACAGAACAGACAATCTCCCGAAGTTCACAAATATTAAAGAGAACGATGCGAGAATATAACAGCTAAGACTTGGTCAAACAAAACAACACATTCAGCAGTGACAGAAGCTAACTCCGTGTACTGAGGAGGCTCGACACAAACAGACCGTAGAGCGGAGACAAAACACGTCCGCCAGCGACAGACCGACTGCGAGTGCGAGGCTGCAGCTGCGCTGTGTGTGAGCGAGCAAAGGTGATAGTCAAAAGGTGCGGGGCGGCGAGGTCATATCGATGCTATACGTAAAGTGCATTAAAACTCTTCAAAATTGTGTTGATGACAATAGCACATGAACTCTGAGAGGTGTAATTTATTGGTTGTGATTGATATTTCTATATGTGCAGTGAGTTAGAGATTAGATTGTAATAGGTACAATGCATTCAAAAAGCACTTGCAAAGGAAAAGTGGTCCTACGCAAATTAAAAACTTACAAAAAAGCTCATCCATCAATGCGACTAAAAAAAGCGTTCACGAAGCGGCTTAGTACGGAACATACATTTGAACGATAACTCTGGTATGCCAAAAAGGGAAGCTCCTGATTTTGACAGGCTATTCAAAATAAGACCAATGATAACGTATCTAAAAAAAAATTCTAATGTTTGTATGCCATCAAGGTTTTTAATCTGTTGATTAGAGTATGGTAATCTTCAAGGGGGTACTTCTCTCAAGCAGTATATGCCTCTAAAACATATAAAGCGTGGACTCAAAGTGTGCCCTGTAAACACAGTCCCTCCTAAGTCCCTCCTTTTTGGAGACTTATTACACCCTTTTTAAGAGCTTCTTAAAAGTACATAAAAAGTAAAGACTAAGTAAGTTACAATAAGGTTCTCTTTTATGGGATGAATAAAATACATCTTTTTTTACATCCTTTTGAGGAACTGAGTGATCTGAGAAAACTTGTGTTAGATTTTGATTTAGCTCAATGTTTAAAAATGTTAAAAATACATCTTTGTCCAAATACGCTGAAGAGAGAATTTCAAAGAACATTAATGTAATGAATAAATGGGGCTTCAAATGAGTGCCTAACCAAACAGGACACACTTTCGAAGGAGTCGGGTACAAAAGAAGTCGGGTACCGAGAGTCCCCCGTTTTTTGTATGAGACTTCATTATCCCAGTTCTTGGGGTAATTGTGGTCGAGCTCCAAAATATGCGATTTTCATAGGGTAGACCTAAATCTGGTGATCGTTTAGTCTTATAATCTTGAAACCTGTGGAAACAGAATTAGAATATTCATTCATTTATTCTTAAGGTTAGTAGAGGAGGATAAGGTAAGGGTTTGTATAGAATGTAATTTAAACTTGTCCATAGATCTACATTATAAAACTTGAATTCCAATTCCAATTATGGTTCAACTGGTATCTTGGTGTCAGGACTAGTATGTATTTTTGTCACATTACATTGTCCTCCTGTGTAAATCAGTTTTTATAACGGAATAGGATAGACGTTAAATAAATAAATAATAAATAAATAAATAAATAAATATATTGAATGCTTAATTCTGTACAGTGCATTCCCGCTGATAGTTGGACCAGAAACTTCGAAATCGTTAAACGGACAGTTCTTCATGACAGGACAAGGGCAATGATTTTTAGATTGTTTTATGTTCCTGAAGGTTTCAAATATATAAATAGATCCTAGGGCCTATGAAACCTGTCAAGAGACTCTAGATCTAGCTTTACTAGGGTGGGAATAATACAACCTTCCGGACTTGATTGTCTATGAT